>CAKNYM010018608.1:3624-15855 GCA_932195095.1 Andricus curvator
TTTATATATTCTGAAAATCGTTTTTTTATAGTAAAACTTTTTTCATTCTCATAAATTAAAGTTGATGCGAGAATAGAAAATATGTGTATCAAGCTATGGTAATGCATAATATTTGAAAACACGATTTTTTATAGTACAACTTTTTTCACTAATATAATTCAAAATTCACGCAAGAACGGAAAAGATTCCTTGATTCGAGGCAAATCGATTGGTATATAATATTAATACACTTTATTGAAGATTAAGGAAGTTATGCTCATTTATAATATTTGAGTCATCTGTTTCAAACATAAAATTTTTTTTCATCGGCATAATTCAAAGTTGACGCATGAATAGAAAAGACTTTTTGATCATAAATTTTCAACTAGAGTAATTCTGACAATTTTTGTAGAGAAATCATAAAACTGGGAAAGGGATAGGGTGCGACCGAACTTTTCCTTCCCTTTTCCAACTTGAAAAATTATCATTTCGAATACAAAATTTGATTTGATTTCTATTTTTAAATTGAGCAAAATGAAGACTTTTGTTTGTCTATTATTCAAAAAAATCCATATAATTATAAATACAAACAAAGTGGAAACACTCGAGATCTGATTGACAGCTTGTTTTTCCCACTGTGCTACTTTCACCCTAAATTAAATTAAATTTAAATTTAAAAACCTCAAATGAATCTTTCAAGTGCGTAGCTTTCCTTCTAAAGAAACGAAATCTACTTTCGATAATAATATCGTTCTTTGAAAGTGCAGCTCTCAGGAGGAAGAAATGTACTTTCTGGGTAGGTCGTAACGGATGGAACAACTGGGGAACCGTCTTCCTTTGACTTTTAAACGAACTTTTTATCGAACGGTAAGACGTAAGTACGTGATTTCGTAAAACGTTCGAGATAAAACCAATCTGATCCACCAGAAACGGCTTCTCTACTTAAAGGAAATCTGCTGTGCTTCTTCTGTGCTTATAAAGTTCAAAAATCGACCTTAACTGTTATCTAGGCAACGCGTGACATGGATAAGATCGCAAAATCTCTAAACGATGAATTTTTAACCAAAAAATATTACTTTTCAACCAAATAGTTGAATTTTTAACTAAATAATTGAATTTTTAACAGAATAGTTGAATTTTAAACGAAATACTTGAATTATCAACCTACAAAGATGCACTTCCAATCAAATGGTCGAATTTTCAACCGAGAAGATTAATTTCCTACCAAAAGACAATTTTTTACATGATAAGTTGTATTTCCAAATGAGAAAGACGAATTTTTTATAAGACAGAATTTTTTACCGGAAAAGCTGGATATTCAACAAGAAAATTAATTTTAACCAAGAAAACTGACTTTTCTGCCATAAAAGATGAATTTTCAATCCACAAGGACGAATTTTAACACAGTTGAATTTTCGAAAAAAAATCCTTTAACAAAATAATTAAACTTTCAACAAAAGAGTTGAATTTTTTAATGAATTGCTGCATATTTCAAGTAGGAAGATGAATTTGCAATCAGGAAGATTAATTTTCTATCACAAGATGAATATTCAACCAAAAAATGGAATTTTCAACTATACAAAAAAAAATTTCAATAAAAAACAGAATAGTTCAATTTTCAGTTAAAAAATTATTTTTCAACAAAAAAAGTATGTTTTAACAAATTAGTTGAATCTTTGACCAAAAATATGAATTTTTAACCAAGAACATTAATTTTTTACGCAAAAAGATGAGTTTTTAACAAAAAAGTTATGTCTTCCAGCCAAGAAGTCGAATTTTTTAGAAAAAATTGAACTTTTGATAAAAAATGTGACTTCAAGAATATCGTTCAATTTTCTACAAAATAATTAAATTTTTGACAAAACAGTTGAATTTTTAATCAAATACTTGAACTATCAACCTACAAAAAAAACCTACAATTTTCAACCAACTGTATTAATTTTCTACCACAAGACAAATTTTTAAGCAAATAGTTGATTTTTCAAGCCAGAAAGACAAATTTTTTAGAAAACAGTGGACTTTCAAACCGGAAATCTGCATTTTCAACAAATAAGTTCCTACCAAAAAATTTTTGTAAAAAAGAAAGATAACTTTTCTGCCCTAAAAGATGAAATTTAAATCCACAAGGACAAATTTGGATCCAAACAGTTGAATTTTCGACCAAAAAAGTTACTTTAACAAAATAGTTGTTTTTTTCAACAAAATAATTAAACTTTCAAAAAAATCGTATAATTTTTGAACAAATAGCAGAGATGCATTTGTAACCAAGAAGATGAATTCTTTTATCAAAAGACGAATTTTCAACCAAATAGTTGCATTTTCATCTTAAAAAAATGAATTCAACAAAATAGTGTAATTAAAAAAAAAATTTTAACTTTTAACAAAATAGTTGAATCTTTAACAAAATATATGAAATTTTAACAAAGATGTATTTTTAATCCAAGGAAGAAATTTCAACAAAGCAGTTAATATTTAGACTAAAAAATTACTTTAACAAAATAGATAGATTTTCAACAAAATAATTAAACTTTTCACAAAATAGTTGAATTTTCAACCAAAGAGGTGAATTAAAAAAAATGAATTTTTAACTAAGTAGTTTACCTTTCGAACTAGTATTTAAATTTTCAATAAAAAAAGATGAATTTTCGACAAAAGAATTAAATTTTCATCCAGAGATGTAAATCCTTAAAAAAAATTAATTTTTAACAAAGAAGTTCAACTTTTAAGCAATTATTTGTATTTTCAACCAAAAGAGATCAATTTTCAAAAAAAGTTGATTTTCTACCAAATAGTTAAATTTTAAAATAAATAGTTATATAGTTGGATTTAAACGTATTTATTATTTATTTATTTATAATTTTCGATACAAAATATTGCATTTTGAAGCTAAAAAGACGAATTATCTACAACAAATATTTAACAATTAATAATTATTATGATGATTAGTTTTCTACCAAAATGGGAATCGCTAAATTTTCAGTTTAAAAAACTAATTTTCAATATTAATTTTCATCATTAATAATTTATTTTCATTCCGAAAATATGATTTTTTAACAAAAAGGTCTCTTTTCTACCAAATGGATGAATTTCCTAATGAATAATTTAATTCTCAACCGAATAGTTTAATTTTCAACCGAAAATATGAATTTTTAACAGAAAAGTTCATTCTCACCCAAATATTTTCATTTTCGAAACAGATGAATTTTCAACAAAAAATTAATTAACAACAAAATAGTTAAATTTTAAACTAAAATGATGAATTTTCAAAGAAATGAATTTTTCAACACGAAGTTGAACTTTAAACTAACTAATTATTTTTTTTCCAAACAGTTTCATTTTTACCAAAAAGAATGAATTTTCAGGAAAATACATGAATTTTCAACCAAATAGTTGAATTTCCGACTAGAGAAGATTATTTTTCACTTAAAATTATCAATTTTCAATAAGAAATAGATTAGTTCAATTTGCAGATCAAAAAATTAATTCTCATCTGAAAAAAAAAGAATTTTCAGCCAAATAGTTCAATTTTCAGCCAAAACGATGAATGTTCAACTAAAATGATAAATCTTCAGAAAAAAATGAATTTTTCACAAAAGAGTACAATATTTAACTGAATAGTTGAATTTTCAATCGAAAAGATAATTTTTCAATCTAGAATATTAATTTTCTAAAAAAAAGACGAATTTTCGAGAAAATAACTTAGTTTCCAAACAAATAGTTAAATTTTTAATTCACAAAAAAAACACTTTTCCGACCTAGAAAACTGACTGTTTAAGAAAATAGATGAACATCGAGTAAAAAAGATGACTTGAACAAAATACTTAGATTTTTAACCAAACGAGATGAATTCCGAATCAAAAATATGATAGTAGACTTTTGAAAAAAAAATTAAATTTCAATCAAATAGTTTCTTGAAAACAGGGGGAAGAAAGAAGAATTCTTTTAAAAGGAGGAAAAGAGGGAAATAGGGGAAAGAGTATGAACTCTGAAATATGAAAGTGATTTTAAAATTTATCATTTTTTTTATAAATTTGAATATTGCAATTGAAAAATATAAAGTGAAATTTATCGCCTTATTATATTCAATTTGAGAAAATATTTTATATAATTGAGGGAGCCCCTCTCCCTATCACACACATACGTTGACACAGTCGACTATTTTTAGATTTTAAAAAGTCGAAATACCCTGTTTTTATGTTTTCCCGATTAAATAATCAATTTTTAATTTTAATTTTAATTCAATAAATTATAATAAAAAATAATTAATTAATTTTTTGAATTCACTATCTTTTTTTTAATTACTTACTCATACCCACATGTTTTTTTAAACTAAAAACTTTTTAGCTCAAGCTGGTAACGTCTAAAAAATACTGAAAAATATATTTAGACAATTCGAATAATAACATAAATCTGCTTTAATTGTTCATCTGGTATAAAACAATCAAAAACGAATTTCGACCCCTTGAAGTAAAAAATCCTGTGTTTGAAAAACACGAAGTTAGATTAAAAATTATAAACGTGGTATTTTTTTAGGAATTTTTTCAAGAAACAATTTTGCTCTCTAAACTTTTTTTTCATATCTTGCTTCGTTTTCAAAAAAAATGGGTATTTCGACTTTTTTAAACTAAAAATGGACTTTGTCTCAAAAAAGGCTCTGGCGAAGATTTTTTTTCATCAAAAAATAGTTGTAAGACAGGATTGCCAGGAATTTTTAAAGATAATTTATTATATATTATAAAGATTGAATTTTTTAGAGAATTCTCTTTCTCTTATTCTAAGCAGAATTTATTGATTTAATAAAAGTTTTTCTCATCGTATTTTTGATACTATAATTTTTCAAATTGAACTTTACATTCTCTATTTCTCTGATGATTTCCATTGGGAAAAACATAACAGATAACTGAGGCAACCGTAATTTGAAACTACTTACATACCTCAAAGATCACGAAACTTCCCAAAGTTTCTAGCGATTATTCTAGCGAAGCTGAAACTTTTCAGATAACATGAAACTACTAAGAACTTGTTTTCTAGGATAATTATGGCCACGATTAGAGCTCTGTCTATTTTCGATTATTTTAAAATAGAAATTTCATAGAACATATTTTTAGTGATTTTTGACTCACTCCTCCCTCTTGTGACAATTTTTGACATTTCAGTGATCCCCACCCTTTTATTTTTAAATACGAACTATAAATAAAATGTATAGAATTCCTGAAAATGAAACAATAATCTAACGATAAAATGTTTTATTGTTTTTATTTTATTGGACAAATTTTTATTTTATTTTTTATATGTTTTATTTTCAGGAATTCTATACATTGACTTCAGTAATGGACGTTGAATGAGATTTTGAATTTGATTTTTATCTAATTTAAAATTCTTAAATTATAAATAAAATTTTATATAAACGTTAATCGAACAATGGGTAATGAATAGTAAGTCAAAATATTCGATAACAGCAAAAAAATACTTTTAATTAAATTCTGTAAACATTTTTTTTATTTAAGAACATTGTTTAGTATCTTCTCTGAGGACAGATTTAAAGTTTACGAATTTTGTGAAAGATGGTCCTGAATGGTACAGTTAAATGATAATTTATTAAGTTTGAAAATCACTTTCACATTTTGGACTTCACATTTTTCCCCCTATTTCTCTCTTTTCCCCGTTTTTCAAGAATTATTATTTTAATGTATAGAATTCCTGAAAATAAAGAAAAGAATCCAACGACCAAATTTGGACAACCACCATAAGAAGGTCCTATTGTAGTTAAAAAAAAACTCTTTCTTAAAAAAAAATTCTTTTTTCTTCGGACAAAAAAAAGACGAAAGAAATTAAAAAAAGGAAGGGGGTTTGGTTGGTTGCATTCTCATTTCCTTTCCTCTTTTTTATTTTTGTCCAAAGAAAAAATAATTTTTTTTTTTAAGAAAATGTGTTTTTTTTTTAAATTACAATAGAAGCATTTTATGGTGGTTGTAAAAATTTGATATTTCGATTCTTTTTTTCATTTTCAGGAATTCTGTATATTGACTTGAGTATTGGACGTTAAATAGGATTTTGAATCTGACTTTAATCTAATTTAAAATTTTAATTCTTATTTTTCCCCATAATTTAAAAAAATTTCCCCTTTTTCTGGAATCCAATAAGAAAATACAACTATTCTTGAATAAAAACTCATTTCTTTTTGGTTGAAAAGTGTAATATTGTTTTATTTTATTCTAGTATCCTACTATTTGGTTGAAAATTTAATTATTTTATTGATTTCTGGTTAAAAATTTTACTTTACCATTTTTGGTATGAAATTAATCCTTGTTTGTTAAAAATATAACTATTTGGCTG
The DNA here is from genome assembly GCA_932195095.1 of Andricus curvator. Classification (NCBI taxonomy): domain Eukaryota; kingdom Metazoa; phylum Arthropoda; class Insecta; order Hymenoptera; family Cynipidae; genus Andricus; species Andricus curvator. The sequence goes on from CAKNYM010018608.1 coordinate 9,940, forward strand.
AAAATTCGTGTTTTTTTTTGTTTTGTTCAAAATTCAAGTCACTGGTTAAAAATTGAAATTTCTGTTGATAATTAATATTTTTTGGTAGAAAATTAATCTTTTTGGTTAAAAAATTAACTATTTCCTCGAAAATTACAATTTTTTCAATTCATTCATTAACGGAACCCAAAAAGAAAACATTATAACATTATATTTTTGGTTCGAAAATTATCTCGTTTGGTCATAAACTCTACTATTTGGTTGAAAATTTAATTATTTTGTTGAAAAATAGTTTAATTCTTGGTTAAAATTAATTTTTCAACTAAAAATTTAACTATTCCATTTTTGGTTAGGAATTTAATTTTTTTTGTGAAAATTGAACTATTTTTTCATAGTAATCTTTTTTTTTTGAAAATTCAACTGCTTGGTTGAAAGATTAACTTTTTTGTCAAAAATTCATTTTTTTCGTTAAAGATTGATCATGTTAGTTTAAAATTCATACTTTTGGTTGAAAATCTGACTAATTTGCTTTCTTGTCATAAAAAGCTTTCTCGGTTAAAAATTCCACTCTTTTGTTGAAAAATAGTTTAATTTTTGGGTAAAATTAATTTTTCAACTGAAAATTTAATTATTCCATTATTGGTTAAGAATTTAATTTTTTTTGTGAAAATTGAACTATTTTTTCACAGTAATCTCTTTTTTTGAAAATTGAACTGCTTGTTTGAAAGATTAACTTTTTTGTTAAAAATTCATTTTTTTCGTTAAAGATTCATCATGTTAGTTAAAAATTGATACTTTTGGTTGAAAATCTGACTAATTTGCTTTCTTGTCTTAAAAAGCTTTCTCGGTTAAATATTCCACTCTTTTGTTGAAAATTTGCATTTTTAGTTGAAAAGTAAATTTCATTAATTTTTAATAAATTCATGTTTTCGGTTGGAAAATCCCACTGTGTTGTCGATTATTCGTCTTTTTGGCTTGAAAATTCCATAATTTGGTTAAAATTTTTTTCTCTCTTGACTGCAACATCTTTCTTATTCGCAAATTTGTACTTTTGGTTTAAAAATTTATTTCTTCAGGTTAACAATTATTTATTGAAGTAAAATTTACTATTTAATTTTCCTTGGTTGAAAATTCAACATTTTTTGAAAATTTGTATTTTTGGTTTAAAAATTACATCTGTTTAACAAATCATTTTTTGGTTAAATATTCATTATTTCAGTTGAAAATTGATCACTTTGGTTGAAAATTAGTTTTTTTTGTTGTTGTAAATTAATTTTTTTAATTGAAAATTTATCTTTTTTAGTTTAAAATTGAACTAACTGGTTGGAAATTCATGTTTTTTATTATAAAATTCGAGTAATTGGTTGAAAATTGATGTTTTTGTTGATTCGTCTTTTTGGTATAAAAATTAATTTTCTTGGTTAAAAAAATAACTACTTTCTTGAAAATTCATTTTTTTAGATGTTCATCATTTTAGTTCAAAATTCGTCTCTGTGGTTGAAAATTTAACTATTTTGGCCAAATTCGTGATTCTTTTTGGTTGACAATAAATTTTTTTTACTAAAAATCTAACTATTCTATTTTTTGTTTAAAATGAATCCTTCATAAGTTGAAAATTCAACTTTTTGGTAGTAAATTAATTTATGTTGTTGTAAATTCATCTATTTGGGTAGAAAATCAATCTTTTTTGTTGAAAATTTATCATTTTTGTTTTAATAAAATGTTGTCCTTTTTAGTTAAATTCAACTAGTTGAAAATTCGTTTATGTGGTTGAAAATTAGTTTTCAAAACTGGAAATTTAGCGATTCTGATTTTACTTGAAAACTTACCTTTTAAGTTAAAAATTCAACTATTTAATTGAAAATTCAACTATTTCGTTGAATTTCACCTTTCTCGATTGAAAATTAACTTTCTTGTAACTTATTTTCCAATTCAAAAGTCAACTGTTTTCTAAAAAATTTGACTTCTTTTCTTTTCTTATCTTTTAAGGAATCTGTATTATCATTAGAGAATAACAGGAAATATTTAACGGCTTTTCAGACTAGATGGAGCAATGAAGAAATTTTTTTTTTTTCATAATTTTTTTGCTGAAAGAAGATCTTCTCTATTCGCTCTGCTGGGAATCGAACCACAGAACTACTGATTTCCGGTAAAAAATGAGAGAATAACAGAAAATATTTAACGTCTTTTCAGAATAGATGGAGCAATGAAGACAATTTTTTTTTAAATAATTTTTTTCTGAAAAAAAGTTCATGTAGTTTGTTAAAAGTTTAATTATTTTGTTAAAAATTCCACCAATTTGTTAAAGTCACATTTTTTGGTCGAAAATTTAACTGTTATGATAGAAAATTGAACTATTTGGTTAGAACATGAACAATTTATTAAAAAATTTGAGTATTTTCTTGCAAATCCATTTTTTTGTGAAATTCATATTAATTTTTTTATCTAAAAATTTAAATATTTCATTTTTGTTAAAAAATGTATCCTTTATAAGCTGTAATTTCACCTTTAGTGTTTTAAAATTAACTTTCTTGTCGAAAATGCGACTATTTTTTAAAGACATCTTTTTCGGTTGAAAATTCAACTGTTGAGTTAATAACAAAAGTAAAATTTGAAAAACAGTGAATATTTTTGATATTTAGTGTGAGAGAAGAATTAAATTTATGAGGCAAATCCTCGCAGTGAATTAAAGTCTACTTGGAGGATCGATTTCTCTGATGGTAAAATTTTAAACGCTGCATCTGCCCTCACAAGTTAATAAATTCGCTTGAAACCAGAGATTCGACCTCAGCTCAAAAGTTAAACCACCTTAGTGGAATGGATTTGAAAGTTTAGCTTTCATTCGCGATTTAAATTATGCAGAATTTCAGTCTATTCATTTTGCGAAAATAATGAAGTCCCATTCATTTCATTACTATCAAGACTTACGTTAGTGCATTTATAATCAACGATTTATTGAGGTTTTTTTGCGAAAGAAATTTAATTCCATTTTAATTAGTGGTCTACGAAAATAATAAAATCAGAAACTCAAAGAGATGAATTTTCAGCATAAGATTTAATTTGTCAAGTTAACAAGTCGAACCAAATATTTGTATTTTTGACCAAAAAAGGTGAAATTTCTACCAAAGGAGATGAATTTTCAAAACAAAATACGATACTTTTGAACCAAATAGTGGAATTCTCAACTAAAAAAGATCAGTTTTAAACTAAAATTAAAATACTAAAATTTTCAGTTAACGAAATTAATTTTCAACAAACAAAAAAGCGGTTCTATTTACAACTTGAAAGTTGATTTTTCAACCTAAAAAGGCGAATTTACAATAAAAATGGAACATTTAAATTTAAAGTCAAATAAATTAATTTTTAACCAAAAAAGAACAAATTTTTAACAAAATAGTTTAATTTTCAACCACAGAGAGGAATTTTCAAATAAAAAAGATAAATTTTGCACCGAAAATAGAACAGTTGAATCGAAAATTAGAAAAAATAATTTTGTAGCAAATAGTTGAATTTTCAGGAAAAAGAGAGATCAATTTTCAATGAAATAGTGGAATTTTTAACTGAAAAAGATCAGTTCTCAATCAAAAATCAAATCGTTATACTTTGAGTTCAAAATCTTAATTTTCAACCAATTATAAAAAAATCAAAATTTGCATCAAAATAGTTTGATTTTCAACCGCAGCGAGAATTTTTAAGAAAACAGTTAATTTTCAACCAAGAATGATGAATTTTCTACCAACAAGATCAGTTTACAACCAAAAATGGAATATTTAAATTTAAAGTTGAGAAAATTAATTTTCAACCAAAAAGAACAAATTTTTGACAAAATAGTATAATTTTCAAACAAAGAGAGGAATTTTCAATTAACCTAATGAATCTTCAACCCTGAAAATGAATTTTCAAATCAAGCAGTTGTATTTACAACCAAATAGTTGATTTTACATTCAAAAAATTTGAATTTTCAAATAAAAAAGATAAATTTAGCACCGGACATAGAACAGTTGAATTGACAATTAGAAAAAATAATTTTCAAGCAAATAGTTGAATTTTCAGGAAAAAGACAGATCAATTTTCAACGAAATAGTGGAATTTTTAACTGAAAAAGATCAGTTTTCAATAAAAAATGGAATAGTTATATTTTTAGTTCAAAATCTTTATTTTCAACCAAAAAAAAAAGACAACAAATTTTCATCAAAATAGTTTAATTTCCAACCGCAGCGAGAAATTTTTCATTAAAATGAAGAATTTTCAACCATAAAAATGAATTTTCAGCCAAGCTGTTTCATTTACAACCAAATAGTAGAATTTTCAAACAAAAAAGATACCTACATTTTAAACAAAAAATTAAACAGCTAATTTTGCAGTTAAGAAGAATAATTATTAACCAAATAGTTGAATTTTCTAGCAAAACGTTTATTTCAACCAAGATGAATTTTCAATCAAGAAGAATAATTTTCTATGAGAATAGACGAATTTTCAATAAAAAACACATTAATTTTCAACGAAATAGTGAAATTTTTCACCAAACGTGGAATAGTTAAATTTTCAGTTGCAAAACTTAATGTTCAACCAAAAAAACAAATTTTCAACTAAATAGTTTAATTTTCAATCATAGAGAGGAATTTTTAATAAGAGTGATGAATCTTCAACCATAAAAATTTATTTTCAAACCAAGCAGTTGTATTGATCACTAAATAGTTAATTTTTTTACCTGCAAAGTGGAATTTTCAATCAAATAGCCGAATTTTCAAATAAAGAGATAAATTTTCAACCAAAAAAAAATTGTTTTTAGTTAAAAAGAATAATTTTCAAACAAATAGTTGAATTTTCAAGAAAAAAGTTCATTTTCGACCAAAAAAGATGAATTTTCAACGAAATGGTAGAATTTTTAAACAAAAAGATAAATTTTCATCAAAAAATGGAACAGTTGAATTTTCAGTTGAACATTTTTTTTTCAAAAAAATAAGAATTTTCAACAAAATAGTTTAATTTTCAACCAGAGGATTTTTCAATTATCATTAGGAATCTCCAACCATAAACATGAATTTTCAACCAAAAAAGATCAATTTTCAACGAAAAACGGAACAGTTAAATTTGCAGTTAAAAGAATAATTTTCAACCAAATAATTTAATTTTCAAGAAAAAAGTTCATTTTCAAGCAAAAAAGATCAATTTTCAACAAAGAAGATTAATTTTCTACCGAAAAGAAAAATGTTGAACAAAATATATTAATTTCCAACAAAATAGTGTAATTTTCAACAAAAAAATATCACTTTCCAAGAAAAAATGGATTAATTAAATTTTCTGTTAAAAAACTCTCTTTTTAAAAAAAATGAGTTTTCAACAAAATTGTTTAACTTTTAATCAAAGAAAAGAATTTCAAATTGAAATGATTTATCTTCAACCATGAAAACGAATTTTCAACCAAATGGTAGAATTTTCAATCAAAAAAGATAAATTTTTAACAAAGAATGGAATAGTGAAGTTTTCCCGTTAAAAAGAATAATTTTAACCAAGTAGTTGAATTTTCAAGCAAAAAGTTGATTTCAAGATGAATTCTTAACCAAGAAGATTCATTTTCTATAAAAAAATATGAATTTTCAACGAAAGAGTGGAATTTCAATTAAAAAGATCAGTTTTCAACAAAAAATGAAAAAGTTAAATTTTCAGTTAAAAAACTTTATTTTCAACAAACAACCACAATTTTTTAACAAAATAGTTCAATTTTCAACCAAAGAGAGGAAGTTTCAGTTCAAATGATGAACCTTCAACCATAAAATTAATTTTCAACCAAATGGTAGAATTTTCAATCAAAAAAAGATAAATTTTCAAACAAAAATGAAACAGTTGAAAAGAATAATTTTCAACCAAGTACATGAGTTTTCAAGAAAAAAAAATCATTTTCAACGAAAGTTGAATTTTCTACGAAGAAAATTA
>CAKNYM010018612.1:2200-16391 GCA_932195095.1 Andricus curvator
TTACCCCCCCCCCCCCCCTCCAATTATATCATTACATGAAGAAAAATTTTACTTAAAATATGAAAAGAAGAATCTAGACTCCTTAAAGTTCTTCGAATTTCCTTCAACCACTGTATCAATTTGAAAATTCGTTAAAATCATTTAAAATATCACAAAGAACTCGAAAATTCTCTCAAATTAGGAAAGATTGAAAAATAACATTAACAATAAAAAAATTCAATTTTTGGAAGAACGACGCAAGGTGTGTAAAAAGATAAATAGACAAAAATTGTGCATTCAAAAAAGATCTACACATTTGTAAGCAATCACTTTTTGATAAGATCCTTATTTTTTGTTGTAATTGTAAAAAATAAAATTAAAAATGATAGAATTAAATTTTTGGACAAACGACACAAGCTATGAAAAAAATTAATGAAAAAAAATGCTCACCCATAAAAAAGCTATAGAAGTGTGTCATAAATAATTTTTTGGTAAGAGCGTCGTTTTTGTTTTAATCGTTAAAAATACCATTAAAACTAAAAAAAAATAAATTTGTAGGAAAACCACACAAGAGACGAAAAAAAATGGGAAGACAAAAGTTGTCAACCAAAAAAGATCTACAAATTTGTTATGAACTTTTGTTATAAAAATACATTTAGAATAAAAAATTAACTTTTTGGAAAAACGACACAAGCTACAGTAACATTTTATTTAATAAGATATTTCGCCTAAATTATATCTACAAATTTTCTTAGAACCTCTTTACGCTAGGATGCATATTTTTGGTTCAAAACGTAAAAAATAACATTGAAAATAAACAAATTAAATTTATGGAAAAAGGACACAAGTTGCAATAAAATGTATAATGACAATTTTTTTCTGTATTGGATGCGCTCATCTTTAATTATGAAAACAAGACAATGAAAATACTTTTGTTTCAATACCAATGCATATTATGAATTATAATAATATAAATCTATTAAAATAATACATTTTTTCAGGTTAGCAGAGAATAAAAATTAGTGCAAAATAAGGAACGAATATTAAAGTAATCATGAAAAATAAAATTTGTGCATTATTTTGCAATATCTGAATGAGCAATCCTAGACCGAGGTACAAAAATAAATATAATATTCATTTGATATAATAGAGTTGAACATAATGTAGACAAGTTCGCATTTTCGACAAAATCGAGTGCGAAGCACGAGATACGTTATGCAATGTGTCCGTTAAAACCGAAGGAGCTTTAACCAAAGAAAATTCACAATCACCAAATTACAGTTGTCGATGCTTTAAACCTTGAATTTTAAAAGGCCTGCGCACAAATGTAGGGGAAATACAAATTAAAATTTTTAAGAACAAAGCTACCTGTAAGAAAGCAGACCTCCTCAGTTACTCTACTAACTAAGGTAAGAGTCTTCAGCAACTCATTAACTCTTTCGTTCTGGACATTGCAGATTTGCAACGGTCTAAAACTAACATTTTTTGAAATAACTCTCTTAATACCCTTTGAGGACCAAAATCCTTTCGGACGTTTGTCAGAAATAGATTTTCTCAATTTTTATGTGTCTTATTCTGTGTGAAAATAGCACGAAAATAGTGTTGTTTTTTTTCAATGTTTGAAACCTTGTCAATTTTTAAAAAAGTTTTCAATTAAGATTTTCAGATTTATAAGAAAAGTAAGAGTGATAATGTTGCTTGAAAACAACACAGTGTAACCAGCTAAATATTAACTTTTATTGAAAAACACCTAAAAAATGTTACAGGCATCAATGCATCTCTGAAAAGGTTTTCCGATAAGAAATGCATTATAGGGTGGGTCGAAAATAACAAATTCTGGGATTCGAAATCGCTACAACGCGAAAAATTAGCATATTGGGATCCTAAAAAAGTAAAGAATTAATTTGGAATCGATAGCCATGCATCTTAGTTACCCGCGCTGAAAAAAATGTTAAAAAATGTATGTTTTGCTGAGTTTTTAAATTTTCTTAAGTTTTAATTATTGTTTTTACATATCTGAAGGTAAAAAAAGTCTTTCCAATTTTTTGCGGATTATAATGAATTATTTTCTAAGAGATAATTCTTATTTAATTCACCCCTTTTTTCGGAAAAAAATTCTGAACGCCTTTGTAAATTCGTGAAGAATTTTTAAAATCCTGATTACGGTATTTAATGAAAATATCTTTGTAACTTGCGGGGTGAAATACTTCTGAACATATATTTAGGTTTTTTCAGCATATAAAAAAATACACACTAGAAAAAAAATCGACAAGATCCATGAATAGAAAGTAAAAATACAGCGAATTTTTCAAATTCTGATTTTGGTATTACACCAGAGACTCGCTATTTGAACGCGCGATCGGACGCGTTATATGAATTCCTAGAATTGCTGGTCCCTACAGTTTCTCAGGAGACGGAGCGAGAGACGGTTGCGACTCCGCCTCTGAAGGGACGCATGCACTATACTACTCAGTCAAGTAGATTGCGCAATATTATGGGAACGGTACAGGCGGCCCTGCCTGTTTACGTTTCGCTGTACGCGTTATATGAACAAGGCCATTTTCAGACAACCCCCGAGATTGTTCATCTATCGAGTCTCTGGTGTAATTGAAATTATCTTTATAAATTGTTGTTAAAAATTTATTCTGCGCATGTGTGGGCCTTTTTAGCATAGAAGTTCAGAAGAAAAAATTCTAAGAAATACCAAATTTTGAAAATGTATTGTAATTTAAATTTCGATACCTCGGTCTTGCCGATTTCTTTTAGTGTATTTTTGTTCTAAAAATCCCACACATGCGCATACAAAATTGTAACCCAAAAATTGTAAAGATAATTTTATTAAATATCAAACATAAAAAATTTAACAATACGTTGTATTTCCAATTTCTAATCTAGGGTCATGGCAATTTTTGTCCTGGTGTTGGTCACTGGAAGGTTTTTAAGCACTCGAAAAAACTCTCGGTTTCAGTTCAGTGTCGGGGGTTGTCTTCGGTCCCAAATCAGGGGGGTCCAAACGTAAACAACCGTTGGCGAGAGAGTTTGCGACAAACGTCGCAACCGTTCTCTCGCCTGAGACGGCAGTTCTAGGATGGCGGAAACCGGGCGGACTGAAACAGACAGTTTGGTGTTTATTTTTTTTTTCAAACTTTTTCTCGGGTGAACCCGGTTTTTCGTCATAGCCACGGACTGAATCAAGCGACTGATGAGATGAGGATATTATAAGTTATTTTAATACGATGTTTGAAATCATTTGCGATGATGTTGTAGGTACAAAATTAGGAGCATGGTGTAGTTTGCAGTTTGTCTTCACCGCTGTTATCCTTACAAAGCGGCCGTGAGTGTTGGGGGTGACAACAGTCGCCTCTGGATGCTTTCTTAGAGCTACCATTATTATTATTATTATTATACCATTAAGCCATTTCCCTTTCGGGGTAGGCGTGACTTGCTCGGTTGGAAAATAGTAGTGTGTATGATGGGTATATAGGTATAAGGTAGATAGGTATATAGGTGTTAGGTATAGATATTTTAGATTGATCTGGAATTCTCGTGTTATTTATTCAAATGACACGTTCATTCCGCAACACTGCTCCGAACCAGGTTGCTGATCAATCTCTCTAGCGATCACCCCAAGTGAAGAGCCTCACAAAATTTTTATGTGTGGTTCCCCACTTGGGCCCATTTAGTATCCAAGGTCTTTGTTTCAAGCGTCATTCACTCTATTGTCACTATGTTTTCTAACAGAAAAGAAAGATACCAAGAAAGATAGCGTAGCGTATTTCCTTTCCGAGAAAAATGCGGTTAAATATGAAAAATCCAATATGGAGAGACTTTAGGTTTTTAGGATCTCTGAATCCAAATCTGACGTCAGAATTACACAATAAAGAATGGCGGATCCAATATAGCGGAACAAATGATTTGAAAAATTTAGGAAAATTGACAAAATTCTCCATATTTACGTTTTCTAGGGCTCTGAATCCAAATCTGACGTCAAACTTTCAAATTAAAAAATGGCTGATCCAATATGGAGGAACAAAAGTTGGAAAAATGTAGGCAACTTTACAAGATTGTCCATATTTACGTTTTGGAGGTCGCTAAATCCAAATCTGGCAGCAGAAATCAAAAATTAAAAATAGCGTATCCAACATGGCAGAAGAAATATTGAGAAAATTATATTTCAACAATTATTGCATGAATAAAATTGTAATACAGACACGTTACATTAAATCGACATATGCCCTAATCTCAATGACCTATACTCTAATAATCAATCTTCATCACTTAAATTTATATCATCGTTTAAATTTGATCAATTTTTGTTCCGCCATATTGGATCCGAAATTTTTTTGTTTTGAAATTCTAATGAAGACAGATTTGGATTCAGAGCTCTCGAAAACATAGGGAGACCGGGGCGAGATGAGCATACGGGGTCAAATGAGACACTGCATTTTCTCTCAAAATATGTGATTTTTGTTGCTGTTCTTTTCGGAAATAATAGTAATAATGATTTTCTAATTACTCGGAAAAAGATAAAAATTAAATAGAGTAGATAAAGTAAAAATAAAAATGATTAAAATTTCAAAACCTGAATCCTGTTATTCTACGATATCATAGAACGAAAGGAAATGATTGAAAATAATAGACAATATTTTTAAACTAAAGTTTGTCGTGAAGTTTATTTACCGAACTTGAATGTACTAACGCATTTATACAGAATTAATTAATAAAAACAGGTAATATTGAAGTTTTAATCATAATTTTGATTTGGGGCGGAATGAGCCGGGTTCATGGGGTGAGATGAGACGCTCTTGTCATGTTTGTCATAACCTCTTTATGGAGCTGGCAGAAAAGTTTTTGTTTGCAAGATGTAAGTAGTTTTGAGTGGAATTTTCGAAAATATATAAAGATTCAAAACAGAGTTGCAATAGTGAAAACTTACAAAAGAAAAACTGACATTTGTGGTTAGAAGAGTCTATGACAGTTATTGTAAAATCTGTTGTATAAAGAAATTCTAGTGTCAGAGCACCTGCAATTGGGTTTGTTTATACATTTTATTTTTTGAGCTGTTTCTTCAGTATATTTTATAAACAGTTTAACAATTATATTAAAAAAATTTCAGAAATATTTTATAAATGAAAAATTTCAAATAAATGTTAATTCAACTTGAAATTAGAAAAGTTATAATATAAAGGAAAAATTTGAATTAATTAACCATTAAATGCATTTATACTGTCAAATATTTATAAAATCCTTCCCCTAAGACCTAAATAATCAGACTTAATTATACCTTACAAAATTATTTGTTGAACATTATACAGAGCATGAATTGGTACGAATAATCATATTGCTCAATCGTGTAAAACAATTATATTTTGTCGTGATACTCATTTCCATTCTCACAATACTTCAAATAATCTTCTATGTGTACGAAAAAAAGGAAAAATTATCTTCTATTAACAAAAACTAATAATTAGTTGAGGTGTCTCATCTCGCCCCAATACGTGTCTCGTCTCGCCCCAGAGCATGGGGCGAGATGAGACATGTGCACAAATTATAATTTTCATATTTTCATCGCAATTACTATTTTTGAAACACTTCGTCTTTTATGAAATTGATACATGAAGGTTCATATAATGTATAGAACCACTTACATTTTTAAAAACTAATATAGGTTTCAACTATTTCACTGAAAATGATAACTATGCTCATCTCGCCCCGGCCTCCCCTAATTATGGACAATATTGTAAGGTTGCCTGAATTTTTCCAACTTTTGTTATACCATATTTGATCCGCCATTTTTGTTGTTGAAATTCTGACATCCGATTTGGATTCAGCGACCTTAGAAACCTAAAGATAATAAACTTCGTTAAGTGACCATCATGTTTCCGACTTGCTTCTCTGCCTATTGGATTTTTCATATTTAACCCAATTTTACTCTGAAAGGAAATACGCTACGCTATTTTGCCTGGCAGATTTAAATTCAGCATTAAAAAATCTATTAAATATGATGTCTTGCAATAAACAAAACTTGTTTCTTTGTAGTTCTAGTACAATTTGGTTATTTTTGTCAAAAAATGACGGGCTTTTCCCGCGTTTTCCAGGCAGGGAAATTCGGGAAAACGTTTTTCTATAATTTTCTGTTATGTTGCATTTAATAAGCTTCAATCTCGTTCAAAGAACATCCATTTTGGTCAATTCGTTCAAGAGATATTAGGTTTTGAAAGTAAATTTTGCAAAATAGCCCACTGTGCGCCGTCTCGGCAACGAGTTTTTATTGTTGTAAAAATTTAACCATTAGATTTTTTACCACAATTTGAAGCCACTTTTCAGAAGCCATAAAATGTTAACCTCAAAATTGAAACCTTATTTTGTCGAAACTGAATTGCTTTTTGTCATCAAACCTTTTTTTAAATTGATTATTTTATTTTTTTATCACTATCCTAAGTCGACTCGTACACCGTCCAAAAAAGTGCGAACGCGATATCGTCAACTTTGGACTATATTTGCAGCAAAAGATCCACCATTACGTCAGCTCGGAAGTTCATTCTATTTTCATTTTTCCCCTTAACTTGTCACGATGTGCCACCTTTCATTTATGAATTTCAAAACTCTGCCGTCAAAAAACTTTAAATCTTATTTTTGGCTCTACACACGGAGAGACTTTTGATATCAATATTTCGTTCATTCTGCATCTATAATTAAAATAAAATGTAAGAATTTAGGGATAATCGGGGTACTGTTATAAAGAATCCTACATTAATAAGAGAAGATGGTATTTTTGTATGTATTATTATAAACTTGAGCGAGCAAAAATTAGTATTTACGTTTAGAAAAAGTCTTATTTACTGTTTAAAAATTGTGAGTGTGAAAAAGTGATGTATACCATTAAGCCATTAACCCTTTCAGGGTAGGCGTGACACTACCCGATTCGGGTAGTGTTTCTAGGTGGATAGTTTTCTTGTAGTTATAAATAACTACAAGTTTGGGCTCATTACACCCATAATATGCCAACAGCACACAGTATTCTCGAATGGTCACCCATCCCAGTAATAACCGCGCCCAACGCTACTTAACTTCAGTGATCTGACGAGAACTAGTTTTTCAGCGTGGCATGGCCGTTGGCCATGGATAATGGTCAATAACAAGTTTTCTAAAAAATATCGTCAATAGTAAATATTTTAAGTAACATAAGTTATAAGAAATGTACGAAATTCTAGTATTCTTAAATAAGAATGCGTATTGAAATAAGAGCCGCTAGTAATATCTGCAACCGGTATTTGCGAGAATTCTAAAAGACTATACTAAAAACGCCAGCAGAACCGTTCTACGGCAGAACGACTGCATGACCTGCGGTTTCCCGCCAAAAGTTTCAATTATAAGTGTTTGTTCTGGTTAAAAAATATAAATCCACGCTATTGTTTTAAATGCTCTAAATTAAAACTAATCTTTTTTTTTTAAATTCGCACTGATAAAAATTTTTAAAAATTAAACATTTCTCTCTTCGAACTCAATAAAAACGTTCAAAACAAAATAAGTGCCTCTTCCTATTTAGGAAAACTTGAAAACACAAATTTCCTCCCTTCCAGTTATATAAGAATCATAAATATAACAAAATGTCCCTCTTTCAATTCCAAAAAAAATTGAAAATCAAAATTTCCTCCCCTCCTACTCAATAAAAATATATTTGTTAGATTATCCTCTTCCCATTCAGAAACAAATAAAAAAAATCTTTCCTTAAACACAATAAAAATCTGGAAAAGAAAAAAATGGCCTCTTCCAATTAAAAAAGAATTATATCCGTTCCAACTCAATGAAAACCTTAAAAATATAAAATGTACTGCCAATTTAACAAAAATTAAAAACTAAAATTTCCTCATTTCAAGCTTGATAAAAATGTTAAAAATACAATACTTCCCATTCTTCCACTGAATAAAAATTTAAAACCAAAAAAGTTACTCTTGCAATTGGGAAAAGCATTAAATACCAAAATTTCTTTATTTTAATTTTGGTCGTTTCAAATTGATAATTTTCAATTATTATTCAACGTTACAATAAAAATTGTAACGTTGAAAGTTTCATTTTGAACCATTCAAGGCTTCGTGTTTCAAACAATTCAGTTTCAAAATGTTTAGTTTTGAATATTTGATGTATAATTGCTCATTTTGAAATTTGTGTAATTAAAAAATGTTTAACTGAATGGGTTGAAAATTTATTATTTTAGACTGAAACAATATTTGAATAGGATTTTAAATTGAATAAAAGCGTGTAATTATGAATATATTAATTTTAAGTTATTTTCACATTGAAAATAATGTATAAAGTTTCAATCAGACATTTCAATTTGCTTAATTGTTAAGGCTTTCGTATCAAAAAAGTTGGATTTTCAACGTTAAAATGTGTAAATTGTTTAATTTTGAACAGGTTTAAAATCGTATTGTAAAATAATTATTGTACAATTTTTAACACTTGTACTACAGTTCAGTTTTAAAAATCATTAATTAATTTATATTTACAGTTGATCAATTGAAAATTTACGTTTAAAAATTAAGATATAAAATGGAAAAATTGTGAAGTAAAAGATTTTAGAATTAAGCGTTATAAACTAAATGATGTAGTAATTGAAACAGTTAACTGAACTCAACATTAAAAAAAAAGTTGAAATCGAACTTATTTTCAATTGAATTATATCATGTGATATGATATTTGTGATATTCCAAGTGATTTCATAGATTGTTCGTCTAAGAATTTGTAAAATTCCCCGTGAAAAAATAAATTCACTGCCATTTATCGGGTTTTCCCGGTCTCAAAAAATTCCTGGTCATTTCCCGGTTTTCGGTCCAGCGGGCACCCCGTAAGTGATAAGTTCACAAAGCTTCAGATATAGATTATTGGGGAGATAAAATCCAGTAAATGGTAGTGTTATTTTACGAAAAATGTTTTTATAGGATTATCTCCTTCGGAACATAGACACTGGAAAAGTATTTTATTAAAAATATTAATATGTTAAATATGCTCTGAATTTTAAGTTGCTATATATAAATAATAAAAAAAATTTTATACAAAAATGAGGAAGCTCATTTTTCTTTCAGGCTCAAGAGGGTTTCAGTTCAATATGTTAATCGCATTTTTCGTTAAAAGTTGGATTTTTTTAGTAGTAATTATAATTTTCCTAAAAGCTTGTACCATTAAGAAATTTCTTGTCCTTCTATAAAGTTACATTCATAAATTAAGTAACATCATTATTTGATTTTATATATAAAAATTATATCGTTCCTACACAGTTATATAATATATTTAAAAGTACAGAGGAAAAGATTATTCATAATTAACTCGTGTAACTGTTGTATACTTATTATAGTAGTTTAGAAAATATCCTTATTTGTTCTTATAAAATGGCTGGATCCCCTAAAAATTTTTCCTTTTCGTGTCAAAATGTCCCCCGAATATTGGCAGAATTAAAAAAATATATATTTAGGTATCTCTTAATCCCATTATTTGCAAAATTTGCATTTGTACCCCATGCAATAGTTTGCGTTCATACACTTCCACCCGTCTTTCTTTTTGCCATGCGCTAGCGTGAAACACAAGATCACGTGACCCCCATTTTTCGTATAGTGGTTTAGAAAGATTGCAAAGCGTTTGTTTCGCTTCTTTCAAAGCACTATACCAATTTTCGTTATTTGAATCCATTATAAAATTTAATGCAGCGACTTAGAAAAACTGTAATTTTTTTTGTGTAAGAGTCTAATATTCTTACGATTTATTCCAATCAGAAATATTAGTCTGCATTTTCATAGTAACTATTCGACTTTTTCTAACCGTACCTCGATTATCCCTAAATTCTTATATTTTATTTTAATTATGAATATGCGATAAAAAAAATATTAATACCAAAAGTCTCTCCGTGCATGCATTGTTTCATTTCCACTGGTTTTAAGTCGGACCCTGAATGAACATTTTTATTTCTAAGGCATTTTTAATTTTTTAAATTTCAATTTTCACGATCCACCCTAATATACTGCTAGCATTTCGAAATTGATAAAAATTCAGTATGCTATTTATTCACTCTGAAATTGTTGATAGTATACTTTTTCTTATTTCTTTCATCTCTCGACCACTCATTTTTAAATTAGTGGGCGGAGTCAGGGGAAGTCGCTAGGAAACAGGAATGACGGAACCGTCGTGTAAAATGGAAACTCGACTCCTGAGTGAAGTGGCCGTCTGTTTCATGTCTGTTCTCAACTTTTTTCTTCATTTATGGAATTTCTAAGAAGAAATGATCGAAATTTTATGTGTTAGGTAACCGACGGCATTAGCTTCACAGTAAATCTAAACTCGGGATGGGTGTCCATCTGCGACGTACAACCAGGTTGTGTATTAGCTGCGTTTTAACTAATGTTCAGCGGGAAGTTTGACGTCAAGGATGATTGTGTACATTCGATGGGTAGGGTCGTATGTCTGCCTGCAAACTCGGCTGTCGAAAACCCGACTGAAATCGGGAGGTGGCTTTCTGCAGTTTTCTCTCCCCTGGCCAAACGTTCAGGCAAATGCAAGTACTTCTAATGTAGTTGGATGCAGCCGCGGGTTATCATTGGTTGTGATTAAATTCATACAGTGATTCTAAGCCCACATGAGTATAAGAAAAATTTTCACAGGTCCAGACCGAGTGACGAGGAGTCGTATGACGGTATACATATGTACTCGTGCTAAAGGACTTAAATGATATTTTAACCTTTGTTTCGTCGAGGTTCTAAATTGTTAAATGGTTCCGAAAATTTGACTTTTTACAGAGAAGGAAACAATCCCGAATAAAACGAACGGTTTAAATGTTATAAATTTAAAACAACACGTTCAGAGCGAATGTTTCAATAAATTAACGATATATGTATTTCCTTCCTTTCAGACCCATTAGCCTCCATGCATTTAAAAAATTGAAAGTGAGGATTGCGATTGCGTGCCTGTGTTAAGGCGAATGTGGCGCCGCGGTGGGGATTGAGAAGGCTAAAGGTACATTTTTGTCAAAAACTTTGACACGCCAAATGCATGGAGGGTTGAGCCAGCCTATGGTCACTCAATGCTTTAAAAATGAAGGACGGTAGTCGCCGGTGGCATCTCACGCAGTGGTAATTCGGATCCCTAAGATAATAATAATAATTTTTAAATTAATTTAAAAAGTAAATCAAATTATAAGAAACCAAGAAATAACAAAAATACGTCAATAATGATTAGAATAATTATTTATGAATTTCTAATTATTTTTCTTTATATTCTTTAATAAAATTGTGTTTGATAAAAAACTAACAGTAAAATAATAAAAATATATTTTTTCTCCCGACTTAACTACAATAACCGTATATCCAGCCCGATTCGCGGGGATATAACCTAACCTATTCCTAACCAATCGGTCACGCATGCTCAGTTTCGCAAATGGCATTGGATGAACTGTACATTAGAATAAATACATAAAAGTATATGTAGGTATAGTATAAACAGCGTACAATTTTTCGATGCTTCATGGAAAATCGAAATTTTGGTCTATACTTCAAAAAAAATAAAATAAAGAATGTTTCTATCCTATTATTCCTCAATTTGCATAGGTTAGATCTACTGTCCGTCCAAAAAGTTTAGGCACCGCGATTTTTGTACAGATTTCCGTGAAAACCTCAGCACAAAAAAATTCTAAAAACATGAGACAACATGCATGTTGCAGGTGAAGGTTTTGCCAATACTGATACAGAGTTTAAAAATTTTCAGATGATTAGCGATTATTTCCGTTCGAGTGAAAGGTGAAAAAGGATAATAATCATATGATCATTTTAGAATACTCAACTTTGAATGGCTGTGAGTCACTGAAAAAAATTATGAAAAATCTGCAAAATATATATGGGTTTCGTTGATCCTTTTTGTGCCCAGTGGTGATATTTAGAGTCAGAAATAATTATTTGTTAGTAAGTTATTGACAAAAGAGTGGGGAGGTGTCGTCTGCGGAACTAAGGAACGTACAGAGATAATTCTTTAAGCAAATTACACATTTTTGGCTTCTGACAATGTTGTGCATATTACCAATGAGCAAAAAGTTGCACTTGAATGTTTAAAAAATTATTTTCTTCTTGGAAAAATACAAAAGGCTGTATAATAATCGAGGCACCCGTATCCCTTTTCTTTGCATCGGGGCTTAAGGGAGTTGTAGCGCTACGTAGCTAGTCAAAATGAAAACTGTCTTGCATTTGACTTCCGAGGTACCTGATGTGGCAACGTCTCCTCGCGCGTGTTAGTGTGTGTGTACATAGACGTCAATCATATGTTGCGTTTTATTCAGACTGATCTTCATCTACAATACTACAGGGTATCGCGGTGTTGCCAAATCTGCTACGTAATGGCAAATACATCGTACAACTTCGATGGTTTCAACGTAAAATTAATTTTTTGTAGCATTTGCGAGTATCCTTCGGACAATATTAAAGAGTGAAAATGTTTACTACATATTTTTTTACTATTACAAGTTGTTTCATGAAAATCTGTTTGTCAATTACAAAATGGCGAGTAATTCAATGACGTAAAATGTTAGGATACCATAAGAACACATGTTGAAAGCCCGATTCCAAAATTATTAATTTCTCTTTACATAGGTATCCTAGGCTCATGAAAATTCAACTGCATGTCTTGAACACCATTACGAAGTGATATGCAAAGTTTTATCAAAATCTGTTTGTCAATTCGTTTTTGGCTACAACTCCCTTAAGAACTGTGTAACTGTTTGTGTGTGAGAGAAGGTTGTGTTGCACATGTAGCAATAGCGCCAGCAAGGTCCCATGCTGAGAGTGCAGTAGCCTCGATTATCGTTAAGCCTTTTGTAGTTTTCCAGGAAGAAAATAATTTTTTAAACATTCAAGTGCAACTTTTTGCTCATTGGTAATACGCACAACATTGTCAGAAGCCAAAAATGTGTAATTTGGTTCAAGAATCATCTCTGTACGTTCCTTAGTTCCGGACATGACATCTCCCCACTCTTTTGTCAATAACTTATTAACAAATAATTATTTCTGATTTCAAATATCACCACTGGGCACAGAAAGGATCAACGAAACTCATATATTTTTTGCAGATTTTCCATAATTTTTGTCAGTGACTTACAGCCATTCAAAGTTGAGTATTCTGAAATGATCATATGATTATTATGCTTTTTCACCAGTCACTCGCCCGGAAATAATCGCTAATCATCTGAAAATTTTGAAACTCTGTATCAGCATTGGCAAAACCTTCACCTGCAACACGCATATTGTCTCATATTTTTAGAATTTTTTTCTGCTGAGATTTTCATGAAAATCTGTACAAAAATCGCGGTGCCTAAACTTTTTGGACGGACAGTAGTAAGTGTGGATTACCCGTGGCTTCAATCCACTCCAAACAGATTTGCCCATCTATGGGAAAATTATGAGATTTATCTCGACGCGTTGTTGGCCAATCTAATACATAATACTTCTGTTTGTCACTTGGAATTGGTCGGGGTTTCATGGTTAAATTTTCGATCAAATGAATTTCCTGAAATTTACCAGCATAACTATCAAATTCAAAAATTAAAACGAAAGACGTGAAGAGGGAAAACCACAGCGCCTTCCAGCGCTTCCTCAGAGCTAACTTACAACTAACTTGCTAACTTGCAACAAAAAAAACTACAGTAAAATATCTAAGGGCGGGAACTCAGAACGCGCGTAGTCTAAATACTGGCGGATTTAGCGAACTCATTGAGATAGCAAAGACATATGATACTGACTTAATAGCACTTCAAGAAACCTGCTGGCAGGCAATTACGCGTCAATTTCTAAGGATAACTATACTTTCCACTATGGGGGAGCTAAGGGGCGCACACTGGGGACCGGTTTTCTCATTAATAAACGAATTTCGCAAGCGGTTATCGACATGCAATTCATTAACGATCGGTTATCATACATTGTGCTAAAGGGTAATTTCAGCAAACAGATGTTAATCAACGTGCACTGCCCCACCGAGGATAAAGACGAAGACACTAAGGACCGTTTTTACAAAACAATCGAACAGGTTTTTGACGAGTTCTCAACGTATGACGCAAAAATAGTATTAGGAGATTTCAACGCGAAAATTGGAAAAGAACCGATGTATAGGCTTACAGGGTCGGAAAATTTGCATGCCGTCAGTAATGATAATGGGACTAGAGTAATAAACTTTGCAGCTTCAA
>CAKNYM010018613.1:9251-28566 GCA_932195095.1 Andricus curvator
AATTCTACAGGAGAAGAAATTCGATCACAGCGCTGGTGGCCATTACATAAACTATGTTTATCAGGTTGTGCGAGTTTGTTTTCTTTTGCTACCGGCAAAAGTTTTTCGAGCTGTCAAGTAAAATGTGTGTGTGTGATGCAGTGATGCTAATAGACCGCGATTTTTTCAACTGCGCAAGCGTTGCGTTGGAAGGGGAAAGCCACGCTATTGGCCGTAATACGCGCGCTTATTTTAAATGCTTCAAATTCATTTTTATTTTCAAGTCGAGAAATTGTAATAATTTATGCTAATATGGTTCATATATATTACTACAATAACTATAAGATCCATGATAATACCGTATTTTATTATTATTACTATGGAAAATGTAATGTACTTAATATCCGATTAAAATATCAAAGTTTGTCTACAAATCGTAAATGAACTGCCCTGAATTTCAAATTTTTTAAATTTGAAAAAAATCTTATTTTGACTAACGGTGTCTATAATGTGTATTAAAATAGAAGTTAAAAAGTTCTTTTTCGATTTTTTATTATAATTTTTTTTCGAGGTTTTCTCCTCTTGATCCGTGATTTTCTGCGATAACAGGATATATCACGGTCTTAGTTGATTAGAAGCTATCAGTTCCGCTATAATCAACTCTGGGTCAAATAAAATATATGTATATACTATTATATTATATAACCTAATGCAATAACTTATAGTTATTGCAGTAATATATATGAACCATATTGACATAAATTAATATAATTTCTCGACTCAAAACTAAAAGTACCATTATTCCTTATTTTTAGTCCTTCACCATATTTGTGTATATTTGAAGCATTTAAAATAAGCGCGCGTATTATGGCCAATAACGTGGCTTTCCCCTTCCAATCCAACGCTTGCGCAGTTCAAAAAGTCGCGGTCTATTAGCATCACTGGTGTGATGAATAATATAATTAATACTTTTAGTTAAGTAAATGACATAAGGTTGCGGTTATCAAAGGAGTTTGATAACTTCTTTCTAACCTGATAAACATACTTTATTTTCAAAAGCTGTCTCACTTGCACTTTTACTGTGCGTGAGAAGAGGACACGTGGTGCTTGCGCACTAAGTAAAGAGTGATTACTACTTAGAGCGCTTTCACACGATTGCAGATCAGCAGATTGAATGCATATGCTGATCTGCAATCGTGTGAAAGCGTCCTTACAGGCCTGCAGTGGGACTCTGATGCTGTTTCGAAGTCGAAAATCGAACGAACCTCTCTTTCTATCTCCACGCATTAAAAAAGGAGGTCCGTTCGATTTTCGACTTTCGACACGGTATCGGAGTCCCACTGCTGACACTTACGGTGCCGTTGCTCCTATCAGGGGCCCTATTCTTAAGATCGTGCGACAAATATCGCATGCGAGAATTCTCGCATGATCAGATTCGCATGTGAGTTTAAAATGCTATTCTTGAGTACCGTTCGAGATGAGTATGCGAGAATTATCGCATGCGACATACAAGCAGTGTTGCCGCATTTCGAAAAAGCTTTATAGCCAATAGAGAGCAAGTTTCAAAGGAAAAAGAAACAAAATTCGCATGCGCTACATACGAATCGGGGATTTGGAACGTACTGTGTTTGTTTGTGCAATTTTGAAGAATAATGGTGGACTCCCATGGCAGATGAAAGCAGTGGATGAAAGCGGAAACTCATGAGAGTGAAAGAGACGGATAATTTATTTGTCTATTTCATTCTCATGAGTTTCTGCTTTCATCCACTGCTTTCATCTGCCATGGGAGTCCACCATTACAGTTGCTTCTTACGAAATAAAATGGAGTTATACGAATCGGGGAATTGGAACGTACTGTGTTTGTTTGTGCAATTTTTAACACATGACATAAAGTAAAGAAAAGTTCCTATTAAAATAGTTAAAAGATTTGGTGACAAGTTATTAAAGCATCAAATTTAATCTTCAAAATTGGTTTGAAACTTTGTTTTGATAAAAACTGCCTAATTTCATTGGATTAAATATTAATTTAAGTTCTTTTACATTAACAATTATTGAATTAAGTTATATTTACATAATCAAGTTGTTCGAACATAACACGTACAACGTCAAACATAACCTTACATTTCAGGGAAAACACTATATTATTCCTAATCACAACGAATTTTCGCATACGAATTTCCATCTCGAGTGGGTAGCACACACTCGAGATTTTCGTGCGATAATTGTCGTATGCGACATCAAATGTCGCATGCGAGATGAACTCAAGAATACCATTTTCAATCTCGCACGGCTTCTCGCATGCGAGATCTAGGGTTATCGATTCAAGAATAGGGCCCCAGATTCGAAAGAGTTGTCCATGGCAGTTCAGTCTCCTTATTATTCCTTCGTGGCTGGGCGTGTATTAATAAGTCAAAGAATGATGCCAGAAGTGTGCAGTTGGCGGTGTGACATGCATAACCTGTTTACAGAGGGTTCAGAGAATAACCAATGCTTAAAATGGCGGCATCCGGCTAGGTTGCCACACTGTCTCTGGACCCTCTGTAAACCTGTTTATTGCCGCATAAAGTTTAACAATACAAATTAATAATATTAAATACGAAAAAGTGAATTGTACATAGTGAAATTTTACACTTAAAAGAAAGGAAGTCAGGAGCTTATAACGAGGATGAGATGTGGGTGCATGGCAGTGATGCAAATGTGGACGCCTTGAGCTACTGCGCTTGCGTCAGTGTCGCGCGCTAGTTGGCCGCAGTTGGCGTGGAATTCAAAATGGGTATCCAAAACAACTCTTGTAATTGAAATTAATAATGATCACAAAATGTAAAAGAATTTATATAAATTGTATTCATTAAATTTTTGTTTAAAATATAAGTTAGTTTTTGGAATTTAATGAAAATAAACTGTTAGTCAGAAAATATGTGTTATAAATTGTATTCTTGACTGAAGTCAAAAGTTATACAGTTTATATGTATTCTTGTGCATTTTATAATAACTATTTTAATAAAAAGAGGAGTTTTTTTAATACCGATTTGAATTCCGCACCAACTGCGGCCAACCAGTGCACGACCCTAACGCAAGCGCAGTAGCTCAAGGCGCCAACATTGGCATCACTAGTGCATTGATGTGACGATCGCATCTGTGCGCTCATCTTTTTAGCGGAGAGCGAACATACTAAAAGCGTATCCGCAAACCAGCCTTTCACCCTTCTACACGTTAGTCATTCTTTTGTGGTCACGTGGCAAATTCAAATCTAAATTGAAATCGAACTTTAATAAACAAGAAACTAGATTAATATGGCAGAATTGTAAATCCAATAAGGAGACTTTAGAATAAAATTAATGATAAGAATTTCTATTTAATGAGACAGCGAGCCTAGGTCTAGGTTATTTTATAATCTTGAAACGTTCTTAAAATGCACTTGAACTCAAAAACTAGTCTCCCCTTATAAATAATTAGCTTTAAGATTTATTTTACAGCTCTACAAATCGTCAAGAAACTTAGAGGAAATGTCTCACGTTTTATGTCATTATTTTAGTTATAAATATCACTTTTATTACAAGGGCTAGAAATTATATACAGAACTCGAAAGATAGCTAGAGAGTAAAAGTAAATTATAGTGATTTATATTTTAGATAACTACGCTCGAGAGAAAAATCACTTTAGTATTAAGTACCAATTTCTGTTCTAAGTGGTCGTGCATAAATTACGTAACACTTTGGGGGGAGGGGGGGGTCTAGCTTAGTGTTACATAATGGTGAAAAACTACAGGGAAAAGTCGGAAAAAGCGTTACATAGGGGGGTGGGGGGGTCAAAATTGTCGGAAAATTGCGTTACGTAATTTATGCACGACCCCTAAGTCTGAGAACCATTTTTACGACTAGATATTGTATTAGAGGCAAAAATTTCTCCCCTCTCTGAAATATCACATAAAAATTCGAAAGCATTATAGTTATTTAATTCTCACAGTAAATTGAAAACAAACTTTTGACATTTTAATAGCCGAACTAAAGAAAACCATACTCTAGAATGTCTCCTCTGAATTTGAAACTTGAGATGCTAATAACAATAAAAAACCCAAAAGTCTCGGAGACGGGGCATGTGTGAAAAGGCTAACTAAACCTCAAGTTCAAGTACGTTATAATTTATGTGACAGGGTGATATGACTGCACTCTCCTTGATGGGGTGCGTTGGCTCGAGAAAGGCACCAAGAAGGGGCCGTAAGTGGATCCACCTACGCAACCAAAATTGGGGAAACTACGAACCAATTAAACAGTCAAAACTAATTTTGGGGGATGATTTCCACCAATGAATTCATAAGTAAACGCCCAAGAGTCCTGGGTTCTAGGGTGGGAAAATCTTTAGAGAGGTCCAGAGAACAGCTTTTTCACACATGATCGTCAGATTTATTTGCATCCTTCTTTTGGGAAGTTCGTTTCCCTAACGCAAAGCTTAAATTCGGTCTCGGACTTAGTCAATTTTCAAGTTCTTCTTGTAAACCTACTTCAATAAATGTTACCTGGCTGAGTTAATTTTATTCTCGTAAATTCACCCGATTTCTTATTTTCATAAGACGGCGATTAGAAGATATAATTAAAACCGCGCAAAATAATCGATTAAGGAATTTAGTTTCAGATAAATTCCCAGAATGCGCTCAAGTCAGGTCGTGACATTGAGGGGTTTAAGGAGAGTCGGCCAATCACACACGTTCGAGTTGGCTGCTCTCCTCCGATGCGACAGTCTGTCACGAGGTATATATACGTATCAATACGTAATTAGTCAGTTGCTTATTTCGATTTGTGATATTAGACATGTTTAGTACGTAAAATATTGGTTTGCCTATAAAATGGAATCAAACGTAAAGGAAGGAAACAACGATAGCATTTGTCATATTTGTGGCAAAGAGTTTTTGCGCAATTTAAATCTCAGGCAGCATTTGAAGAGATTTCATCAGGACACACTATCGGAGACTTGTTTGACGTGAGTATATAAAAAAAAGAATTTTAAGAAATATTCTGGACTTACATATCATTATGGTTTGGAATGTGCAAAAAAGTATGCGCTTGTAATTATGCACTTGTAATTTTATTTTCATAGTTATGTCTTTCAATCAGGATAGAATAGGTAATTAATAGCTTAGTTACATTTTAAATGCCCATTTCATTCTATTAAACCCATTTTGTAAGTTTTTATTAATTTAATATAGTATTCCATGCATTTGAAATTCAGAATCGGCCTTAAGGTTCCGATGACTCCGACATTTACTTTAGGCCGCAAAAAAATGTTGTGCTTTTTTGTCTTTCAAAAATGGGTTGTAGTGCCAATTTCACGTGAAGCTGACAATACCACACCAAAAAAAAACGAAAACTGTGAATCAAATTAATTATTAACGTAGGAATTTCGTACTAATCAAGTATTGCTGATTTGTGCTATTCAAAAAAATTGCAACATTTTCCTTATTGTTAAAAACCTGTAGTAGTGCCAGCTTCACGCGAAGCTGTAACTACCACAATAAAAAAACTATTACCCACAGCAAATTCTCTTTAACGTATGAATTTTGTAATAATTAAGTGCTGCCGATTTGTGCCATGTAAAATTTGCAACACTTTTATTATATTGAAACACATATAGTAGTGTCAGCTGCACGTGAAGTTGTCGTTAACACACAAAAATACAAAAACTATAAAAATTACCATTATTTACTCTCTTTAAAAAGAAAATTCTGTGAAACATTCATTTGGTGAATCACCTAGGGTATAATTGTTCTTCGAGCAAAACAATTTTTAGTTTCAAACAAAAAATTTTTATATTTTTAATACAAAACTGTTATAAAAAATCATTTTTTTCATGTTCACACTTGTCGGAAATATCTGAAAAAATTTGTTTATAACCGTTGAGGGCAAAAATTGTCTAAATAATTGGTTTAAATCTGTGAATTACAGAAAAACTGATCAAGCCATTCTATTCTGAATTCCACTGAAAATTCATTAAAACTCAGGCTTTTCCAAAAACACGAAAAAATGGTTTCAACTCTAATTTTATTGTTAATTAATAATATACGCACAAGTCTGGGCAGCGCTCAAGGTTTAAGTTTTTAATTAGAACGCCTACCCGAACATTTTAAGCAAAACAAGTTGCTGCCTGTATTTTATTACAAAAAAATGGTATTTTTGTCTAATTTGACTAGACTACAATTTTTTAACAATTAAAAAAATGTTGAAATTTTGGGCATGGCAGAAATCCACAAAACTTTGTCAGCGCATAATTCCTACTTTTATCAAAATCCAATGTAATCAATAGTTTTCCGTTTTTTCGTGTGGTAGTTCCAGCACACTGAGAAAAAAAATCTTGAATTAAAGAAAATAGCCTAAATTTTTCAAATGATGTATAAAATATAGTTGATTAATCTAGTAGTGGATGAGGTCTAGATAAGATTTTCTTGGATCTTGCCTTAGGTCCAAGTTGTAACGTTTTTGAAAACCAGAAACTGTGATTGTAATATGTCACTAGGATAGTTCCGAATAATATTCTTAAAAATCCAGAAAAGATTTCGTAAATCATTTAATTCTTATGGAAGTACGAAGAAGAATCTCAGTATATATACATTATATAGATACTTTAAAAACAATATTTTGTACTCTTCGATTATTTTCAGTGATTACTTCATATTTTATTTATGAATGAAGTAAGTTCTAATAAATTTCAGACTTTTAACATTTGTATTCCGATGATTTTCCAATATTAGAACAAGAAGCCAAGAACGGTAAGTCCAGTGCGTTTTTCAAATTTCTTATTATAACAAAATAATTGTCAATATCAGCGCAATGAAAGTCTGGTTTAATTTTCATATTTAAACCCGATATTTATGTTTTTCTACTCATAATGGTTACAGCGTTAATAATCGTTAATAAGGCGTCGTGTTTTTATAGCCTAATTTGTTTCGTCACCACTTTAAAATAGCACATAACCAAAAAAATGATTTTTTCGAGAATAGATATATTCATAGCTTCTTAATTTCATTATACATTGTTAAGGCAGAGTTATTTAAAATTTTATTATTCTGATAATTATCACATTCAGAAAAAAGTAATTATTGTTTTCGTGCAAATTAAATAACTCCTCTCAGATGGTGCACGACAGCATGCACTGCACATTTAAATTGCGCGCGCGTTTGGATGTGACGGTGGAGGGGAGCAGCCAACTCGAGGGTGTGTGATTGACCGTCTCGTGTTTTAACGAGCCGTTCACGCCAGCATCCTATTTTGGCTCCTGAAGCGCGCGCAGCCTGCGCCTCTAGGTGACTGCGCGCGACTATGTTCGAAATTTGAATGCCTGCAAATGTTGTTCAAAGAATTCTCATAGAAATAATAAGATGAATAAGAAAATATTATTAATCATGATAATGGCACTACATAACAATTGTATTTGTTAAAATCAATCCAACATTTCTACATTTACATCACACAAAGGAATCGTCGAATTCACTATGCATATTAATTCTCATATGTACATTTACATCATTCATAGGATACAGTTGAATAATCTATTCATTTTGATTGAGAATATTTTAAGTTTTTCATCATCGGACGTTCGTCTGGCGACCGATTAGGAAGAGCCGAAACTCACACAATGAGTTTCACTAATGACTCCTGAAAGACCACAACCTAGTGACGTCATTCCTCTACAGGCATACACTTATGAGTTAATTTTACCGAGAACTCTACTCGAGTAAGAATTGAAGTTCAGTTAAGTTTTGAACTCTGCCCTGTTCAGATCGTGTTCTATCGTTAGCTACAAGAGTGCAATTGCGACTTTTGATTGTGTATTTTTTTGTGTCAGTGCATAGTTCATTTCAAGTTGCTATATTTGTTCTTAATGTTCATGAATTCTTCTACTATAAACAATAATGGACTCTAGGATCAAATGTCCATCTTGTGATAAAACATTTTCAGAGAGAAAAAATTTATACAGGCATTTCCGAAAATCCCATGATGATGAACCACTCTCGGATCTTCTACCCGCTAAAGACTCCTCTTGTGAATTTTGCGACAAAAAATTTCTCAGTGAGAAATCGTTTGATACACACATCAGCAAGTTACACCCAAGCAGTGAAAAACTGAAGAAAACCAGAATAATTTGCCCATACGAGCCATGTAAACAAACGTTGTTTATGTCCTCCAATCTGAGGAATCATTTGTTTGAAATTCATGGAGAGAAGATAGAGTCCGAATTGATTGACTTGAATGGTATTGCAGTTAAACACCAATCTATAAATTATTAATTAATTCCATTCGTATGTCCACATTAGGGATTTTTTGTTTATTGTCGTTTCCATGATTCAGAACATGAATTTATCTTGTTTTTCGCAGCGTTAAACTGTGTAGCAATAAACAGTGTGTTTAAGATAGTTTCCATGTGTAGAATAGAACGGTGTGGAGTTTATCAGAAATATTATTAATGTTTATTTTGCGTAGAGCTTCCATGTATATCATCGAATAGTTCTAACTTGAATATTTTCACAAAATTGAATTGTGTAGAATCGAACCGTATAGAACCAAACAGAATGATGAAAGGAATCAGCTTGTGTAGAATTTATAGGTACACGCAGAAAAAAGAACCTTACATTTTACTGAAAACCAAGTTAAATCTACTGATCTTCCAAGTACGTATATGGACAACACGACAGTTCAGTAAATTTTACAATTATAGGCAACTAAATATGACTACCCTTCTACAAAAAAAATGATTGGATCTGATGGCGAACGATTGAAAAAAAATTTCAATCGTTTCCAATTGTGTTTTTTAATCTGGTCATTCCGGTTCGGAACGATTGAGGCCGGCTATCGTTGCCTATCATTCTCAATCGGGACTCGAGATGAAGTAAGTCTGCCATTATGTTGATGGCAGCACATTGATCTCGCGGGTATTATTTGAAAACGATTATTTACTTTTTTTTAAATTACATGGCCAACGGCCATGCCACGCTGAAAAAACCAGTTCTCGTCAGATCACTGAAGTTAAGCAGCGTTGGGCGCGGTTAGTACTTGGATGGGTGACCATTCGAGAATACTGTGTGCTGTTGGCATATTATGGGTGTGGTGAGCCCAAACTTGTAGTTATTTATAACTACAAGAAAACTATCCACCTAGAAACACTACCCGAATCGGGTAGTGTCACGCCTACCCTGAAAGGGAAATGGCTTAATGGTATGGTATGGTACATATCTGTAAAAGATAACTTTTAAAAAGATTTTAAATTGTTAAATAATTCCCTCGTGATCAAGGAGCAATCACCAACATATTTCCAAATAACTTATTTTGTAGTAATTTTCATCAGTTTTGCATATGAACATTTTAATTACATTTTAATTTGTTTAATTCGGTTGCGACCTATTTTTTTAAATGTTGATACCTGATTATAATAATTAAACAGGTTTTTAGAAGTTATTTCTCAAATAAATTAACTATATTATTTCATTTTGATTTCGAAATTTAGTTTGCAAATTAACCCTTATGTGTGTGACAAAAAAAACACCTTCATCGGTGTAACGGAGTACCCGGGTATCCACCTCCTTTTAAAAAATTTTTAAATTTGTAAGAGTAAAACCCAAGTTATATTTCCCACCCCGTAATAATAATAATCAAAAATAATCCGAAGAGCTTCCACATAAAATACTCCAAATTTTTAAAAATTTAAAATAATCACCCAGTCACCTTCAGAAAACCACAAGTTATATTCTCAACCAAATGATAATATTCAAAAAACCCCTAAGACCATCCCTTCTTCTTTTGCGTTAATAAATCCGAAGAACCTCCACGTAAAAAACTCGAAAAATTTAAAAATTTAGAATTATCACACAAGTTACCTTCAGAAAACTTCGAACTAGATTTCCAAACCCATAATAATATTCAACAACCCCCTCATACCACCACTACCACTTTTACCTGAATAAATCCGAATACCCTCCACGTAAAACACTAAAAAAATGTGAAATGATCACTCAATTCAACGTTCAGAAAGCCTCAAGTTATATTTCCAACCCAATCATAATATCCAATAACTCCTGAAAACCACTGCTATCACTTTTACCTGAACAAATCCGAACAGCCTCCACGTAAAACTCAAAAAATTGAAAATAATCACCCAAGTCACCTTCACGGCTTCTAGGGTCCCGATTGAAAATGATTGAGAACGATAAACAAAATTTGTCCCTATTAACAACAATTCAAAACGATTCACCTGTCAATCTGTCTCAATCGGGTCCAATCATTTTTTTCTAGAAGGGTATCATAGATGCCCAGATAACAAAATGCGAGCAATATGCGACGCATTATGCACGCACGTCGTGCCGATCAACACGCACGAGATGCACTCACCAACGCAGACATATGTGTCATCGATTGAGACGCATATCGCTCGCATGTCGTGCGGGTCACGCGTGCGACGCATATCGCTCGCACGACGTGATTAGTTATGCTCTAAAAATAATAAATTACGTAATATTAATATTTTTATACGTCCAATAAACCAAAGAGCCCATTTTGTCAGTCGTAAAATCTGGGAAAAGTCATTAAATTATTTTGCTTCACCATAAAAAAGATAGGTTAGGTTTACTTACTGGTTATATATTTTTTCGATTGTACTTACCACAAGTCTATTAGTTTTCGGAATGTCGGATATAAAACAGGATAAACACGATAAAACACGATAAACACGATAAAACACGATAGTAAAGTTCTTCGACAGATGCCAAAAGATGCTGAAAACACTTTTACTGACTTTTACAAAAACCTACGATGGTCAGGCGTCATCAAGTTGATAGCGTGTGTGTACAGTAGACTGTCGTGTAGAAGGAACACGAACCTGACGAATGGAGACGGAGATCATATATATTACACGACGCGCCACTGATCCGCGCGTTTTACAAATATTCAAATTCGCACATATACTCATTCTATGTGATTTTGATGTCGGAATTAAACATTTATGTGAACATAAATTAAATTTTCAACTGCATATCATTTTTAATATTATTCGATCATTCTTCATGAATATTACGAATTAAAAGTGCAAAGAAAAAATAAATTTCACTTGAAATTTATTTGCGATTAGAATTATTGAAATTTTTTTATTTATACCAATGTATGTAATTTAAAAACAAGTTGAAAAATAAATTCAATTGATTAAGAAATTTTTAAAATATAAGTTAATTTTCACGCATCTTCATGATGACGAAATGCGACTCATAAAGCTCGCAGCATGTGCCCATGTTCCGTCCTAGCGAAATGCGACTCATAACGCTCGCACCTAAGTGACCATCATATATTGCTGGCGAGATGCACGCGTTCTCGCACGCATTGCATGAGAATCACGAAATGCGGGTGACGTGCGTCGCACGCATTGTTATCTGGGTGGTTACCAGTACCGATTTTCAAGTGCTGCTGACCTGCGGATCAGAAGATTTTACCGATCCAGTCGCTATTCTGCACTGTTCCTCGATGCTGCAATTACGAATTATCATGTCACTTTGACGGATAATATAAACAGATCTAACTTCACTGAGAAAAATGGATTATACGAACTGAATAATAGAATTGAAGAATAATACACCGTATAGAAAAGTATATTAGCGCGTATAATCTATAATATTTTTCTAATATATGAAGATATTACCAAATATAATCTCTAGATGTTAAATCCTTATAATCTTCAGGTATTAAATTGTAACATTTCAGATTTCAAAATATCCAGTCATCTGTGTAGTCTCAGATGGTACGTCGCACCGTGGCGCGTGTCATATGTATCCGTTCGCATTAAAACAAGTAATAAATAAGTTATAAAATGATTATTAGTGCTAAATCACACGTGATTTACATTTAGAAAATGGGTAAGTTTATATCTTTGTTCATTACACATCACTGCCACTTGTACAAGTGCAAATACTTAGCCTCCTTTACTTTCGTTTATGTAGTCTCATGATAGCCACTTTCCTGCTTATTGTGTGTTTAAAAAATTGAAATTTGTTTCCAGTTCTACTTCCGAGCTCGTCTATCAAAATTGTGTATAGGTTTACAAATACGTTTGCAAAAATTATTATATATATTTGAGGTTATCTAATTGACCAGGATTCTAATATAGATATTAGATTTTAAAATCTTGGATTATAGATTTTATTATCTCAGATTATAAAGTTTAATAATCCAAGATATTATCCTGCAATATCTATTTCTTAATATCTATAGATTGTAGTTCTAATAATCTGGATCGCTGTCCCATCCCTGGCGAACCGGCCGAACGCAAGCATTACGCTGCAGCGTAATGGTAAAGTAATGTTAAAGTAATATGGCATTATAATTAACAAAAGAAACAAAGTAAATATGTAAACTGTTGCAATTATAATAATACGTTAAAATTCACGTCAAATGGTCATGCCGTAATTGCAACAAGTTGCTTTTTCAGCGTTAAAAAATAAAAAAACAAAGTGGCTGTCATTGAAGTCGGGCCCCTGCATGTTGGAAGTCTGCTAACGGCGGCTTCAAGCGGGTTGCCAATATGCAGGGGCATATGTTTACATATTTATTTTGTTTCTTTTATTAGTTCTAATGCCATATTACTTCACCATAACTTTACCATTAAGCTGCAGCGTAATGCTTGCGTTCGGCCTGTCCGCCAGGGATACTTAATAGTCCAAGATTATATCCGGTAACATAATTTTTATTACCGGGTATAATCCATTTTTCTCAGTGTTATGTTATGTTATGCACGCAACGAGGGGATTCGAACGCATAAACCTAAGCACGCAAGTCGATTAGCTTAAAACCACTACATTATTACACGAGTTGCGATCTGTGAAATAATTCCGAAATGCATTTGTAACTAAGGTGGCGACCTCGGTAACGACTTTTAAATACGCGTCCATGCCATCGCGGCACACGAAAAAAGTTCTCGCATTTACCTCATATCTATACATGTCAATTTTAACAGTCGCGGAACGCAAACACGTCTTGCTCCAATAAACTCTCAACTGTATGCGACCTGTGAATAAGATGCGGCATCCAAAATTGTGTTATTTATTATAAAATCCCTTCATTGCTAAGTGGGTATATGGAGTAATGTGACGACTGTCACAGAAATGTCAAAAATAAATGTTTTTTAGGTGATGCAATCCATCCATTGCCGCCCTGGCGGACCGAGCGAACGGAACAGATACGCTACAGCGTATCCTTATAGTATCCACATCGTATCCTCTCCGTATCATGCAAGAAAAACTCATAAAAAAAGAAAGATAAAATGCGCAGTGGACGTCTTTCCGTAGCACCGCGCACGTTGCGCGTTTTGTCCGTCGTGCGTGTGTTTGTATGCTTGCGAGCGCTTGTTACTTGTTAGCCATCGTGTGATGTCTTAAACTAGACTTCGATTCCAATTAAAATTTTAGATGTCATTCGCTTCCAATTTTAAATATTTTTTAATTGTAAAGACTAATTGTCGAATCGGGGCAGACTTTGAAGTGCTTTTCGAAATTCTTTACTGTAAAATATTGAAATTTAAGAAATTAAATTCAAAGTGAGTAAAAATTTAAATTCCACTTTAATATCCGAAATTCAAATTTGATCGTGGGATTCTTGGTTTTCTTGATTTCCAAGAATTTCGTAACTAAAATATTGAACCCTTTTCTTGATTGTTATCCTTTTTAATTAAATATAAGTGATATCTGTGAACCTTAAATCCTTTTTGAAATAAGTAAAATTCAATTATTTTCTTTACATATTTTAAATTATTGTTTTGGAAAAGTTATTCCACATTCAAAACTGAGTAAAGAAGTTTGATGAAAAATTAGATGAATTAAAAACTGCGTTTTATGGAAGTTTTTGCATAGCAGAAAATCGTTTTTTGTCATTAAGGTTATCAAAGCATTTTTGCGCTTGACTTTTCTTTATTCATTAATACTTTTGGATCGTTTGTAAATGTTTTAAATATTTAACAAAAAAAGTATTGAGCCTTTTCTGAAATAAGCAAAATTCAATTCATTGTTTTATATATTTTAAATTATTGTTTAGGAACTGCTATTTCACATTAAAAACTTTGTAAGAAAGTATTATAAAAGAATTGGACACATTTAAATCTACACGTGCTATGGAGGTTTTTGTGTAGCAGAAAATCGTTTTTTGTCATCAAGGTTACTACTATCTGTTTCAAAAATCCTGGCCCTTCTACAAATCATTGAATAACTCAATCAAAAAAAATCGCTTAAAAAAAGGAAAAACATCTTGTCAATCCTCATTCCATTACGAATAAGTGCAATATCATTTGATTGCGATGCGCCCGTAAGTTTCGATGCAAATTCGCAGTGAAGGTGAAAAAACGTGGTTTAAAGCACCTTTTATAACTTGGTCAACTTTCGACCGTTGCATTTCGTGAAAAAATGCATGAATTTTTTGGCAAAAAATCGAGTAGTTACCTTGAAGTTTTATTTATGAGTACGTTTTCGAAAAATTCAAAAATATGTATAACTTTGGTGTCGGCAGTAAATAAAAGCGAAGGATGCTAACTCAGCTCCTAATCAAGCTGGAAGGCTTTACTGAGGCTTGAAATTTTTCAAAAAAGTCAACAAATGCAATGGTAGGTTTTTTAATACAGTTAATTACATCAATAACAGGCTATTGCATATTATTTTTTTTCGGCTTTTTTTTTGGGACTGGAGGCACAAAAGAAGTCGATGATACTCTCAGCTGGTTCCAGGGTATCGATGTCCTGCTTGATTCTTCGCCTCATAAAGTTACCCTTTTTTTCTTCAACTTTCGTACATCTGGTGGCATGTGCCGCGTGGGTCAACCGCCTTTGACAATAGTGGACCTATATCCCTTCAACGTATCGATTTCAATTGTGGTCGACTACCGTAGAAAAAAAAAACAGAAAAAAATAATATGCAATAGCGTGTTAATGATGTAATCAACTCTCTAAATATGAATCAGTGAAAAATTCACTGATTGAAATAGTAGTTGGACATTTCACTGATTAATCCATGATTCCGGGCTTTTCACTAATCAATTCAGTAACACCAGAGTTATTCTTTTACTTAAGTAGCAAAAATAATTTTTTTCAGAAATAAATTTTTGAATTTTCGGATTGTAAAGGTGCTGAATTTACTGCGGGGAAAATATACTCGAACTCGTATAAAAAGTACTTACTTGACGGGTGTGTACATGACAGTCGAATCTTGAAAGTAAAGAAATATGTGAGGTTTTTTGTCATTTAGAAGCATCAAATCTTTTCACATTTTTTAATATTTGATCACATTTATGGGTTTTAAGTTCTTACTATGATTATTTAATTGAATCTACTGAAGTCTTATTTTATTATGACTGCTAAATTGACGTGGTGCAGTGCTGCCAACTCTCAAAAGTGAAACTTTCACTGAATGAATAAGTAACTTTTCACTGGTTGTCAGTGACCGGATTCTAGCTATTTGAATCAGTGAGATTTCACTGACAGTCAGTGACTTTTCACTGATTCAGATTTAGAGAGGACTGTATTAAAAAATCTACCATTGCATTTGCTGATTTTTTTGAAAAATTTGAAGCCTCAGTAGAGCCCTCCAGCTTGATTAGAAGCTGAGTTAGCATCCTTCGCTTTTATTTACTGCCGACACCAAAGTTATAAATATTTTTGAATTTTTCGAAAACGTACTCATAAATAAAACTTCAAGCTAACTACTCGATTTTTTGCCAAGAAATTCATGCATTTTTCCACGAAATGCAAGGTCGAAAGTTGACCAAGTTATGAAAGGTGCCTTTAACCACGTTTTTTCACATTCACTGCGAAGTTGCATCGAAACTTCCGGGCTTATCGCAATCAAATGATGTTGTACTTATTCATCATGAAATGAGGATTGACAAGATGTTTTTCCTTTTTTTAAGCGATTTTTTTTGATTGAGTTATACAATGATTTGTAGAGGGGCCAGGATTTTTGAAACAGATATTAAGGCATTTTTACACTTGACCTTTCTTTATTGTTTCTTACTTTTGGATAGCTTGTAAACTTTTGAAATATTTAAGGAAAAAAGCTTTAACCCTTTTTGAAATAAGAAAAATTCAATTATAAATTATTTCTGAATAGAAAATTTTCTATTAAAGTCTATCGAAAATTTAATTTGCCTTGCAACTGCTCATTAATCATCAGAACGATTTTTTCTTTAAAGAAACATTAAGTTCGACAACTTTTAGTTTGAAGATGGTTGAGGGTCACCGTACGACTTGGTGCGACGCTGCCTCAAAATACTTGGCCGAGATTTTGTAACCAATATCCAAGTGCGTCGATAGCGAAGTAGGCTAGAGCGCGCGGTAGAATACACAAGTTTAGCTAGTTATGTAGGGTTCGAATCCTCAGCGAGTGCGATTTTTCAATGCGTTTAAGCGTGCGATTATATGTGTAAGTGACCAGGTATGCGAATTGTGTGGATATTAATAATGATAAAAAATGAATTCGTTATAATAATAAATCAAAAAACAATTTTTTTTCACTAAAAAATCTTTATTGGATTTTAATAAACTGTCCCTTAGAATTCTGACCTCTGTTTCACAGAATACAAAGCACTCGTATATTGAATTTTCAGTGACTGTCACTTAGACATCGGATTTCTTGTCTAAGAGAATATAAAGCCTTTGGGTACTAGATTTTCAGTGACTGTCGCTTAGTATTCCGATCTCTGTCTCTGAGATTATAATGCCTTTGCATTTTACATTTTCAGCGGCTTCCGAACAGATTTTCTATTACTGTTTTGAAAATTCTGTTGAAATGTTACATGCTTTTCAGATGCCGATTTATCATTTTCTTGAATACGGAAGGTTGTGAATTTTAATCGACTTTATCTCATATCCAATACTATAATACAAAGTCACTGGATTTTTAATAAACTATGTTTTTCCGTGTTCTGTAATGTTCACTGCACCACTATTGTAATCTCGGTTCCGTGGATTTTACCAGGGGCATGACACGATTATTATGATTATAGTTCCCAATTTTACTCAGCGGGAGAAATGCGAAACTGCAGCGCTGATCGCCTTTCGCCCAATTATCTTGTTTAAATTTAAATGAAATATTAGAATTCATCAATTCTTTCGATTAAATTCACATTTATAAAATATTAACGCGATATAAACATCTGATTTTGTAGTTATGAATTAAACATATATAAGTTACGTGTAAAAGAAGGTGTAATTTATGATAATAATATTTGATACTTTTGTTATCTTTATATTTATATTATGCACTGTGATTATTTATATCTAAACTCGTAAAATAACACGTAACCCAGCTAACACAGTTACTAGTCCGAATAGTCACATAATTGTAAAAAGATTAAAAAAACCAGTCACTGGTGACTTCCATGCTGGTCACCCAGTGACAATATATTTCCCACTCAAAGTAGTAACAAATTACAAGCGAAGCAGGTAACATTATCCCGCCATTGTAATCACATGCTTGTAACAAAGTGATGTTTGGAAACGCAACGTGCAATGACAGCTTAACCTCAAAATATACATCGTTTCGGAATTATAATTATGAATATTTTTGCAAAAATGTTGGAAAGGAACATAATTAAACGATAAATAAGTTCCAGAAAAGGGAGATAATATGTGAACAAAGCTTTTATAAAAAAAAAGATATTTATCAGCTGAACCCTTACGAAAAAGAAATTACATTATAGAGGTTAGACCCAAAATGTATATGTATAAATGAAGATCGCTGCCGGCTGTTACCGCCATGTTACTAGTCTGACAGGGAACGGTTGCAAACAAGCCTCCCTAGTAAACTACGGCGATTATGCCGTTACCTGCTAGGAGACTGAGATACAAGTAACAATTCCTCTGATAACATGTGATCATTCAGGAACCTTTCAGGATGGTAACAGGTTAGCTGGGACCACTGGCACAGTACTGGCCCAGTACAGATTGCTGGAGTCCCATACAAAGTAATTTGGTACACTTAATTTGGTGCCTGAATGTAGGGACTTCGTGGAATGCTTTCTTCATGTGTGTACAAGATTTCTGCAAAGTTTCAATAATTTCCGATAATTTTTTTCATTGAAAAAAGGATTTCATGAACCTATGTAAAATTTTTTGAAAAATTCTGAGTTCCTGCCCTTGCTGCTAGGTCATAACGAGGTTCTTATTGCTGTCTCGATTTTTGCCTGCGATGAGGGAAAAAGGTCAGGCTATACTTGTTTTTTTCCTACCTCGCACAGTGGTCCAAATTAGGAAATCACTGTTCAAAATCGGTTAGAAATTACAATTCACAACCGATTTCGATGTTTTTTCTAGAGAAATTATCAGCATTAAATACACAATAATGTCTATAATTTATTATTCAAGTTCATTCCTATGTTACTTATTGTGTAAATAAATAATCTGGAAAAATGAGACTTTTTGAGAATACTACTTTTTATTGCCGATGAAAAAATTTAAATAAAGTTTCTATGCATCTGAATCAACGCAGATATACTTAAGGAACATAAATAATTAGTTTAAAATTGAAGCTTAATAGATTATATATTAACAAAAACACTTTTATGATGAGCTCAACGGCTGACAAAATTTTTCGTTGACTAAAAGTGCTCAAGTACTTTATAGAAATAATATTCATAACAGATTGTTACAAAATATTAATACTTAATATTGTTATAGACATTTTAACAAACAAAGACTATATTTTGCATCTTTTTTCTTAGGTATATATTATTGTGTTTCTCATCAAACCAGTTGCAAATACACGTGAATATGTTACGCATATTCAGTTTTACATTTTTTGAATATGTAAGTATTGTTTTCATATAAAATTTCTGAATATTTTCCAAATTATTAATATGCACACTCATTCATAAATATGGAATATTTCTCATTGTCATTGATAAAAATTATGAGGGAATTTCAAAAGTAGTCACTTTCACATGGAAAAAAAAATGTGCCTGAAAAATATTCCAAATAACTGAATAAAAATATTCTATTGAAAGAATGTAACATTTACTCTGAATTATTCATTAATCGTCATTAACAAATTATTAAATATGCACATATTTATTTATATATTTTTGACTTCCGGTTCTGATCGCGAGCAGCTAGCACGCGCGCGAGATCGGGCGCCAAGAAAATCGAGTTTTCCGTAGTTTTTGGTACATACGGTCTATGGTGAATTGGATTTGGATTAAGTGAAGGTGATTACGTATGGGTGAGTATTATCAGTGAGTGGGGTGACTTGTGGGATTATATTTTTGGAAAGGAGGCTGAAGTGATGGGGGACAGAGAGGTTAGGAAGATGGGAGGGAAAGATGGCGACCAGGAC
>CAKNYM010018619.1:3931-17407 GCA_932195095.1 Andricus curvator
ATATATATATATATATATAATATAATTATATAAATTGTTAATAAGGCAACAGTGATTTAAATATTATTATTCAACGTTAATTATTATAGGTCAGATTAGCTGTCCAAATAAATCGTTTGTTTATATAGGAAGGACGTTGGGAGATAAGAAAATGCACTCGCACCGCGAGCGAATCCTTAGGTGTAGTGATGCGCAGGGACACGCGTCAAACGATGTCTGGATGAGTACTCTCCTTGCAATGATTCGTATTGTCGTCTTCTCTCTATCCTTTTCTCTGGTTCTCACGTCTTTCTATTTTACTCTAACTTATTGGCATGGGCAAAGGAATGTTCATGCTGGCTTATGTTTTAATAATGCTTACTTTGCGTGTATCCTCTTGGAGAGTTGATTGTAATTTTGAATAAGTTGATTACAAAATTTAATTACGTACCAGGACGGTTCGTAACAACCCCACCCTGGAAATTTTGGTTATTTTCCTCAATAACTGGGTAAAAATGAACAGTCCTTTCCCATGCTAGTTGGATTAATAATTTTCATTTAGTAAAATTTCTGAGTTCTGAGCATGCCTGCAGGAAATATTAGATAGAGAGAGGAGAGGAAACACGGGACATTCAAGATTGGAGGAGGAGAGATAGCAAGTTAGAAGTGAATGGAGAATGTGTGACGAGGGGAGGAAGTGGCAGGTAGTAGAGGGGGAAATGAGTAAGAAGCAGGAAGGGAAGAGGTGGGAAATGATTATGGAGTCAAAATATAATAAATGGTATAGATTCATGAGGATGTAAGGGGTCCCAGAATATCTAGGAAAATTGAAAAAGGAGTGCAGGTGGTCCAGGATGATACGTTTCAGAATGGGAGAAGGCATGAGTGAGTGTAAATATTGGATGAGTGAAGAAATGAAAATATGTAGGGTATGTGGGTATGAAAGGGAATCTTGGGAGCACGTGTTGGAGATATGTACAAGGGAAGGGGGAAAGAGCGTGGTAGATAAAGTTAGGTGGATACTGAGCGGTTGTGGACAAGGGGAAACGTGGGTGAAGAGCTTAAAAGAGAAAAGGGAAGAGAGAATGCATGGGGGAGGAGAAACCCAAAATTGAAATATAGATAAGGAAAATTAGTGTTGCGGGTCTGCGAAAAGCTTGAAGAGTAATGGTAGGAGGAAACGGAAGCGCTTGAAGGTCTCGCGCTAATAGCTAGTAAGATAATATTTAAGAACTTGCAAATAATAAGAAGGCGAAGCGATTATAGATTAAGATAAGCATAAGGCATAGTGGTTAAGTGAAATTGTAAGCGATGTAAAGGGAACGGAGCCCTCAAACCCGTAAAAGTCAGAGTGATAAAATACAATACACAGATTTTTCCAGACTCAAGTTGTGCCTTTTTCAATAATCGTACAATATGTACGTCTAGAACAGTGCAACATCAATAAATATTTCATTAGGACAGTTTTGATTTGAACAATAGCTAGTGCAAATTCAAATTTTTTGTATGTGTGAGTGTGCTCTTAAGTAAACGAGTTTACACCTACGAAGCATATACCTTCTCAAAGTTAACGCAGTGTTTCACGCAGACCAGTACAGTTGCTTGATGAGACACTTCTGATATATGACTGTCTGTTCTCAAACTGATAGAAGTTTTCTTCTGTCACCTTTAAAATTCTAAGTAATCCTCAGTATAGACGAAGTTCATGAAAACTGACTTTTCCTCTTCTTGCTCTACAGTAGATATACTACTTATTTTGGACCTGCGAAACAATGCTACTGCCAGCTGTCAATTTTGCCATTGAAATTCCACTACAGCGTGAGGTTTAAAATGTATGCTTTCACGTTTAAAGCTTTTTTTTGTAACTCAATCAACGTAAGTCCTAAACATCTTTAAGTATGTACGCTTGCTTATTATTTTCAATTCGAATTATTATGATTCTGATAATGTTCTTTGTATGTATTAATCTCTCGATTCTGAATGTTGTTTGAAACAAAAATGGGAATAGTGTATAGATTTAGATTTACAAGTTCACAAACTCGCTTCGGCGGAAGATAGACTTAAAGTTGGTTATTTTACGCAAAATAATTTTTTTTAATTGAAGACGCTTTTTATGATCGTACATACGATTTCATTAATTGTCAAATTAATGCCTTTCTTCGACATGATGCGACACTTTTAGAACGTTCCTTTGAAAATAATTTTCTACAACATAATTCTAATGTTATAAAATTACCAAAAATTACAAAAAATAATGATTTTCGCGATCTGTTTGAAGCTCTAATTGTACACAATGATTCTTTATCAAGCATTGTACGTTTTAAATATCTGAAGACAACCTTTACTGTAGAGGCAGAACATCTAATTAAACACATTAAAGTCACTGATGTTCATTTTCAAACTACTTGGGAGGCAATAAAAAAAAGATATGACAACAAGCGATCATTGATTGGTGTTCATCTTAGTGCAATATCGAGTATAGATGTAGATAAACGTTTATTTTTTAGCCTGCTGGCCTTAAAAAATTGACTTGCTTACACTTCCATTTTTTTACAGAATTTTCTTAAAACTAACCCTTAAAACTAACATCCTTGCACATCTTACCTCTAACGCCGCTCGCTCTTATCGCATTGCCTTCCTCGCTTCGCCTCGCCTCGCTCACATGTCCCTACTTTCTTGCTTTGCCTCGCATTACCAAACACTGCCTCCGCGGCTAATACCTAATACTTATCTACTATTTACAATAATAACATTTACTTATATTTACTTCCTCCTCTATTTACAATCTTTCCTTCTCCATTCCTCTTCCTCCTTCCTGCTCTTCTTCTCCATCATACCCAAGACTCCCTTCACCCATGATACTGCCCTTTTGTCCCCCCTTTCATGCATCAATACCTCCATGCTTATCCTACTCCTTTCCACCTCTACGCACTCCTCCAACCAGTGCTCCACTCTTGCCTCCCCCTTCCCACATAGTTCACACATCCTCTTTTCCCTAGCGAGCCAGAACCTAATGAAACGCTCCATGCACCCACATCTCATCCTCGCTATAAGCTCCTGACTTCCTTTCTCTCCTTTCTCACACAA
This sequence comes from Andricus curvator, assembly GCA_932195095.1. Taxonomy (NCBI): domain Eukaryota; kingdom Metazoa; phylum Arthropoda; class Insecta; order Hymenoptera; family Cynipidae; genus Andricus; species Andricus curvator. The sequence goes on from CAKNYM010018619.1 coordinate 6,998, forward strand.
ATATTGTGCTCTCGCCCTTGGCATAATCCACACATAGTTCCGATTAAACCTTGTCTCCCTTATTCTCTCTTCCCCTGCTGTCTTCTCTCTCTCCATGTTGTTTTTCTTAACCAACTCATATACCTTTCTTCCTCATGCTTCTCCTTCTCACTTCATCCATCTGCAGTCCATTCGTTCTAAAATACCTTTCTCTTTCCATCTTCATCTTTCCACCCCCTCTCCTGTTCTCGTTCTCCCACCAACACTCCCTAACCAGCTTACTTCCCCCCTCTTCCAAAAATTTCTCCTCATATTTACACGCTCGACTCCCCGCTAGAATCCCTACACTCGTTCTCCCCGTCTCCCTCCTGACAATATAATTAGGCGTGTTCCTTGCCAGCCCCAGTGTCCACTTTACATATCTCTCCTCTATGCTATTTACCTCTTCGCTTTCTTTCCACCCCCACACCTCTACTCCATACAATAGCACACTCATCACTAGTGAGTCAAACAATTTCATTCTCCTTCCAAAATCATCTGCGAATAACTTCTTTCCCAACCCCCACACCTGCCTTATCACCACATTTGCCCTCCTCACTCTCTCTTTTATGTGACCATCCACTCCGCCATTCCTCCGAAACAAGAAGCCCAGGTACACAAACTCTTTCACCGCCTGCACCGCCTTTCCCTTCCACTTCCACTTCCACTCCCCTTCCTTATCCCTTCCACCTCCTTTTCTGAAAACCATAACCTTGGACTTTTCCGCATTCAGTTCTAACCTATTCTTATCCAGGTATCTTCTCAACCTCTTCATCATTTCCTTTAAGGCCTCCAGCTTACTTTCCATATCCGCAATTAAAATCGCAAAAAGAGTTGGGCTAAGTGGACACCCTTGTCATAACCCCCTATCCATCCAGAATCCCTCCGAAATCCCCTGTCCTCCTCTTACCATATCTTTGGTCTCTTCATATATCTCCCTTACCCTCTCGATCAGACCTCTCTCCACTCCCCTCTCCTCCATCGCCTCCCACAACCTCCCGCTATCCACCGACGGAAACGCGCCTTTTAGATCCACAAAAAACGCGTACACTCTCGACCCCTTCTTCGATAATTCTCTATCCACCACGTGCTGCAGAACGTAGATATTGTCGATAGTACTCCTACCTGCCCTAAAGCCCGCCTGCGTCTCTGGCAATATTACCTTCACAACTCCTCTACCCTGCATTACCCCCCACCCCCCTACTTCCTACGAAACAAATTCCCCTGCACTTCCTTCAACACCACTTTCTCCTCGTCCCACACCCACATTTTCTCGTCTATTTTTATTTTCCGATATCCTACCTTCGCCGATCTCCCTTCACTCCTCTCCCTCCTAGCCCTGTCGTACAGCATTCTCTGTACATCCCTTTCATTTCTCGTCAAATCGTGATCGATGAAAACTTCCTTATCTTTATCCTATTTTTATTTCGCTTGACCCCCTACTCTTCTTCTCAGCTCTCCAACTCCAAAACCGCCACTTCTTTCTCCTTTCTCCCCTCCAACTTAACTTTCGCCACCCTGCCTTTATTCCACCCTATGCTCTGTAGCAGCGCTTCCACGCCCTCCCTTTCTTCCCCGCTCTTCATCTTCAAACCTCTGATCACAATATTATTTCTCCTGTCTGCCTTCTCCTTTCTCTCCATTCTCAACTCCATTGCCCTTATCCATTCCCTATCCGCCCTACCCTCATTTTCATTCCTATGCTCTCCCACTTTCTCTTCTATCATATTCCCTACCCTCTCGCAAATACCTTTAATCTCGCCCCCGCTACCCCCGTCTCCTATTTCCATTTCCGTCCTGCCCTCCACCTTCTCAAGCCTTTTTTCCATCCTTTCTTTCCACACCCTAATCTCCTCTTCTATATGTTTTATTTTAACTTCTTTTTCTTTTCTTTCCCTCTCTAACCCATCTACTCTCTCTCTCTCTCTCTCTCAGCTCTTTCACCTCCTTTTCCCTTTTCCCATTTCTCATCTCTGATTCTCAAGTCCTCCCTCATGCCTTCCATCTGCTCCTTGGTCCCCCTTACGTCCTCCCTCAGCCCCCTGATCTCGCCTAACAACATCCCGAGAGCCTCCTTTTCCAACATCCCCTCTATTTTTTTGGGGGGTGACCTAGGTGCTATCCCGCTTTTTTTAAACGGGCTCTCGATCTCGCTTTTCTCCGGACTCTCTTGGCTGTCTCTCTTCCTTTTCAAGAGATCCTCTCCGTCACTTGCGCTCGACGCTCACTCCCTTACCTTCTCTCTTCCTTCGTTGTCACCCTCCCGATTTCTCCCTCTCCCCGACGCACCGCTCGACACCGGGCGACGCGTTGTTGGCCGTCGTGGCTTGTGGAAAATTCCCTCCCAGTCAGTTTCACTATCAGCACTGCCAGTACTCTCGCTGCCCACCTCCCGCTCTGCCGCCGGTAACTTGGACCTATCCATGCAGTACCTTCCCCAACCGACAGATGTCCCTGCAGACACCCCTTTCTCTCCCTTATCATCCCCTAACTCTGCGAAAACCACCCTTGACCCCTCGAAAGCCCAAGACTCTTGACCACGAACTCCCCCGATTACTTGCCAACCTAACCTCACTTTCCCTATCCAACTAGATACCACCTCACACCCACGCTGAAACACACTTTTTATTTCCCCAATTCACCCCACACAACCCTACTCACCTCCTCGGCTTCCACCCTCACACTCCACTCACACCTTCCACACAAATTGCTGCGTGACACCACTGATGAACATCTTGCTGGCCTTCAAAATTTAAAACGCCCAACTAACCATTGGGACGATATTATTGTTTTTTGGACAGTGCGACGTTTTGATGTCACTTCCTTAAAAGAATGGAAGACGCAGCTAGGCACAAGTACAGAATATCCTTCTTACGAAGTTTTAGACAAATTTTTAGCAATCTGTCAAAAGTCATGCTGCCTCTTCTAATTCAAAATGTCTCCTCTGTACAGAGAATCAAACGCTTTTTAAAAGTAAAGATTTTAAGGAAATGCCTATTGATAAAAGAAAAGAATTCGTTTTTCAAAGACACGCAGGTATCAATTGTTAGACTCCAGGACATAAACCTTTTAATTGTTTCAGCAGATTTTCTTGTGCAAAATGTCGTCAGAAGCACAATAATTTACCACAGGTTGAATATAGAGATTCATCGTTCAACTCAGCAGCTCAAACATCATCGAATGACTTGACGGATTCTACTATGGTTACGTCACAGGTGCTAGCCACGGCTGTTATTGAATTAGTGTCATGTAATGATAGGTCCGCTCGATTTTGAGTATTGTTACCTCAGGTCTCTGAATGTAAATTTTTTCTGAAAAAGTTCTTAAGATTTTGAGACCTGCTTATCAAAGGATGAATACACAAGTTTTTGTAGTAGGAGGAGAATTTATTGGTACGGCAAAGAAACTCGCTAAAGTATGTTTGCGTTCCAAGAAAGGTAATCCGAATTCAATATCTCTGTACGCATTAGTTATTTAGAAAAAATAACTCAGCCTAGTTGATTCTGATCCTTTCGGATCTTCTGAAGTAGATATTATCTTAGGAGCGGATCATTTTGGATATTGCTTATTATCAGGTTTAACATACGGCACATTAGGTACTTTACCCGCACAAAATAGCGTATTTGATTTGATTTTATCTGGTCCATTATGCAATTCCTCTGACGGTGGCTCTGTCGCCACTCATCTCAGTATTACTGAAAAGGTACTTAATGTAGATTTATCTCGCTTTTGGGAAATGGAAGAACCTCAATTTACATCTTCTTTGACAGAAAATGAAATTCCTTGCCAGGAATTTTTCTGTTTCCTGTACTAACGATTACCTTTTGGTATGGTTCGTTTGCCTTTAAAAATGGGCTTCCGATGGACATCGGAAAGTCGTTAGATAGAGCAAAATTGATTTTACAAAAGAGTCAGGCGCGTTTGATTAACAAACCTGACCTTCAAGCTGAATATGCAGCTATCTTAGCTCAATGCCTGATTTTAGGAAGACAAGTTCTAGAATATGCAGTCATACTGGAGTGGACCACGCTGGTCCTTTCCAAATTCGTTTTTCCCCAGGTCGAGGACATAAAGGTTATAAGGGCTATGTAGCACTTTCCGTCTGCTGTCTAACCAGAACAATTCACTTAGAATTGGTCTCAGAATATTCCTCATAGGGTTTTCTAGCTGCCTATCAGCGTTTTGTTGCACGCAGAAGCATGCCCGCGCATATATACAGCGATAATGGCATTACCTTTCAAGGTGTTAATCGGGAATTGTCTCAATTACGTCAGGATCCTGACCCACACAATCTTTCATCAGTTGAGGGAACTACTTGGCATTTAATCCCCCGTTCTGCTCCTAACTTTGGAGGTTTACGGAAAGTGGGTGTCAAGAGTCTCAACCACGATTTGCGTAGGTGCGTGGGATCTCATACTCTTACGGTCGAAGAATTTACAACTACTTAATCGCGTATCGAGGCTTGTCTCAACTCTGACCTATCGGTCCTCTCTCTGATGAGCCAGACGATTTTTCTTATCTAACACCAAGTCATTGTTTGATAGGAGCTCCTGTGAGTCTTCCTCAGGAACCCTCTGTAGAATTTGTTCAGGAAATGACAAATTTCAGATGAATTTAAATTTAAATTAAAGTTCAGATGACAAATATTGCGACCTATAGCTGAAATATTCTGGCGACGGTGGAACGTGGAATATTTGCATTCTTTACAACAACGTCACGTATGATAAAAACACTGTACTTCGTCACTGAGGTGCGACGACCTTGCTACAGCCTAAGGTTGTATGGACCTCTGGTTGATCTGGTTTAGTCAATTTGTCGACCTCCTGCAGTCATTTTTGATGTTCTTCGAAAGCCTTTAGGAAGCTCTTCACTTTGAGCGTGAATGCGTGACCATAAGATTCTCCGGAAGGATCTTGAATTTTCAATTCTTCCAAAAGTTCTTCATCATTTTTACCTTCAGAAACATAAGCTCGGGGAATCTGAATAACGTAATAAATACCTCCATTATCCCCGAACCAGGTTTGGTGCTCTCTAAGGGATTCATTAAACTTGTTTATTGATTTTTCTTAATCCTTCGGATTAAGTCCGTGAATCTCCTCTACACCGCTGGCGTCGCTGTCCACCTGAGGTCGACTGATATCCACTATGACTTGTTCCGGAGGTGTAGAGTCCTTATAATGAAAACTTAAAGTTTCTGCCTGGAAGGTGCTGTTTTCTTGTATGGAATCTTGCTCTGTTCCGTCTTTTGCCAGTTTACCCGCTTCTTTATTTCTTTCTATCCCTTGGTGGCCAGGAACATAATTCCATGTCACCTGCAAGGGTTTTAAATCGGGTTTCAGTTCTGAGAATTCGGCTTTGTTGACAACGGGCTTCCGCGCCGCAGTTTCCCAGCCGTTCTCTTCTCATTTAGGCATCCAGACGGTTGCGCTGTCGATGAGAAACTTGGAATCTGTATTAATTCAAAGTTGGTGGATTTCCGCGCCTGTGGTCCTCTGAGCATCTACCTAGGCTGCTTTGATTTCTACCGCGTTGTTTGTTTGACGTCCTGTAACTGCTTGCGAGACGTTTAGGGGATGGTATTTGCCAAACCATACGTCAATTCCAGCTTCAGAGTTGCCTTTCGAATCATGAACGCTTGCCCCGTGGATGTATACATCAACAAAGGGATCGCATAAGGAAGATATCCATGAAGCCTTTAGGGGTAAACGCTTCTGTGATTTAGAATCATCTTCTGAACTTCAGAAAACCTTTTTCATCATGTTACAGGTCAAGCAGATCAAGAATTGATTTTGTTGTTGTAAAATTCTGAGTAAACTTTAAAGTGACTGGGGTGAAAAAGGGGTGTAATCCTATCTCACCGTTGCCACCATCCGCTTATTACGTACGATGTAATAATTCTTAATATTAAGAACCTGTAAAAGAGCTCTAATTACTGTAATATACCAAAGGTTCAAGCTGCCAAATTAATCCTAATTATGTGTTCAATTTTGTGGGATTGTGATTACTATCTTATTAATTCAAGATGTTTCATTTTTCGGCTGTCCTGTTACCGTTGAATCTCAGTGATAGAAATGGGTTTCTTTTGAATAACTGACGCGCTAAATCTAGTTTTAATTTCAATTAATTCAAATTATAAAAAAAATGAAATCGAAAACAGATGGTAAAATTCCAAAGTAATTAAGAAAACAAAAGTGATTTTATATTCGACTTACCCTAACTTATAGCTAACGCCACATTTCATTCGCCAGAGGAAAGGAAGAAGCGGGCAAGGATTAGATTTCTTGTTTTTGGGACAGGATGTAGCTTATCAGGTTCACACCTTTCCCTGGGCCATCACACTTTGTAGAGAACTACACTGGGCCCGATTCGCTGTTTCTATTCTGGGTGCACTAAGCTGATTTCCAGAATCGACACATGTTTTACTGAAGAGAACGATCTCTGCTGGTTTTGAATTTAAATGGCTACACGTCTATACGTCGTTATGTCACTCAAATTCACGTTCTATCTTCCGTCGACTACAGATCCGAAAGTGTTTTATGTCCTTTTGTAGATCTGCCCAGGTAAGTCAATTAAATTTGTCAAATTAGGTCTGATGATGCCATCATTCGATGCCATCCCGGTTCATCCGAATTTGATAGAAACGTGGGTCCGTTGGTGCCGTTTGAAAGGCGACGTCAGTTGATATCTAATAAAAAAAGGGGTCGGATCGGTGGTACCGTTTGAAAACGTCGTTTCTGGCCAATAACTTACTTTATTTATTATTGACGTCGCGGCCCATTTCAATTACGCGTGGAGTGCAGAAGGCAAGAGAAACCGTGTTTGTTTCCGGATTTCTTGATACTTCTATTCGGTGCAAAACATAGTAAAGAACTGTAATGAGAATTTTGAGTGTGACCGACTTGAAGGTACAAATGCTTAGGTTAGATAGGGAATTTTTAAAAGCATTGATAATTTTGATTTGATGGTCGTTGTCAAGCGACAATTTGGAAAGGAACCATGGAAGGAAGCAATATTGGGAATCGCCGACTTTGATTGATTATTGATTAATAATTGTTTCCAATTTAGTTTATTTCTTTCAGTAGTTTATAACTGACCATTATCTTCAGTTAATAATTTTGAAAATATTTTATAATAGTAAGAAATCGTTAATTAGGCAACGGTGATTTAAAAATTTTTAATATCATAGGGTTAATTGTTATAGGTCAGATCAGCTGTCAAAATAAATCGTTTGTCTACAAAGGAAGGATTTTGGGAGATAAGGAAATGCACTCGCATCGCCAGCAAATCGTTAGGTGTAGTAGTGCATAGGTACAAGCGTCAAACAGTGTTTGTATAAGTACTCTTCTTGCAATAAATCATATTGTCGCCTTTCCTCTTTCCTTCTCTCTGGTTCTCGCGTCTTTCTATATACTCTAACTTATTGGCATGTTCGGAGGAATGTTCATGCTGGCCTCTGTTTTAATAATCCTTACGTTGCGTATATCCTCCTGAAGAGTTGATTATAATTTTGAATAGGATGAATAAAAAATTTAATTACGTACCAGGGCGGTTCGTAACAGCATTGTGATTTTACGAAACATCGTCCTGCACATTAAGAGATTAGGTCTGACGGATCAGGTTACAACAGACAGCTGCAGTAGTTTGAGAGAATGTACTGCATTGTACTTTTCAGTTAGAATTAAAGCAGATGAGTTTATTCAAAAGCAAATTTACCTAAAAATATGATTTTAAGCTTGCATTAAATAATAAACAACCGTTTAGATTTAAGTCACTTTTTCTTCTCTGTTCTTTATTTTTCAATAACTTATATTTACAATGAAGATATCTAATAATATAAAAATGGATTTAACTCTCATTCCTTTGCTCACGCATTATTCGTGTCACACACACATACACACACCACGCTTTTATTTCTTCACTCACTGACTCATTCCACGTTCAGTTCACTATTTACACTGGTTTTCTTTTTCATTCAGTAATAATATGCATAATAATAACAATAATGATCCGCAATCTTGATTTAATGCAAGTTCTACATATATTATGCAAATACTATATACATTAGATTAATTATATAGATTATTATCAACATCCATGGTTTCTTACATTCTTTCTGCATATTCCCATGGAAGTGTATCTGTCGTACTAGGAAGAAGCATTCGTTTTTCATCGTGCCAGCTAGACGCAACTGTTTTCTGTTTTATAGTGTGGACTTAAGGTTTCTTGCTCTGGATTGAATTTTGGTACTTTCTTAAACTCGAATATTTAAAGAAACACTTTTTGTTATCATTGAATGTAATTCTTCTCAATGTAGACTTTGTTACACCCTTGACTTTCTTTTTATCGGACTTTTCATTCAAAATTTTGTATGCATATGATTTCGCCCTTAATCCAACAAACTCTGTGATAATTTTTCCGCTGCATTCATCTTTCATGAGGCCCAACACTCTTTCATTTATTAAGGGCATTCCATAAACATTATGTGGAGGATGATCTGATGTGTATGATTTATGAATATCCCGCTTAATAAAATCATACATGTTTGGGACGGTGAAATAATCGATGAGACTATCAGTGTCAGTATAAAGCAATTTTGCGCGATTTCCAAAATTTGGTGAAATGTAGTTGTAATGAAAGTCGTAGGTAATTATTTTTGAGAGATCAAGAACAGAAAATCCTACATAAATCGGGTTATTGAATTCAACTTTAAGTCTTTTTGCTTCAACAATAACCATATCTTCTTCGAATATGGTGCAGCTATGCAAATTTGGCTTGGCAATCAGAGTCTTTGCACCGTACCTTCCATCCCATTTTGTTACCAATCTGACATCTCTGTATTTTCCAACGTTCTCCATTGTTTTGCCAAAGACAGAATTATTTATTAAAGTGTAGAAATTTTTCTCAAAATCATTGCGGGACATTTTTTATTTTTCTGTATTTAAGTAAAAAACTTTTTGAATCAAGGTTTTTGCTAGAATTCTGTGAATTTTAGTTAACTTTAGAATTTGGGCATTTATGCATTGGGCTAAGCCCCCAATGCAACGAATTATGCGGTCACGTCACCAGGATTACGCAGTGCCACCCACAATAGGCCTCTCTCGAATGGGGGCCATGGTTCGGTTGGGAGTGGCAATAGGACCGAACCGAGGCGACGACCAGACAATGGCCCCGGAAAAATGCGAGAACATCGTTTTAAATGGCCAGAGCAACTCAGGTGGGACATCCTTACATGTTGGCAAAGAAGATCACCGGCGCGAAGAGGATTCATGCGGAGGATACATGAACGTTAAGTCAATATGCACCCGGAATATGCTCATAAAACGACTAGGTATTTAAGAGATCAGGTATCCTTTTTGCGCAGAAATGGATATGCAGCTCTTTATCTAGAAGCGCAACAACCTCGAGCGAACATATCGTCCGTTCTAACAAGACCACCTCTGCAGATAGCAGATAATGACAACATGAGAAGTAGAAGAACGAAAATCGACCAAAAGGACAAATTAGCTGAAGCTAACACTACTCTCCCCAATTTGCTTCCCGAACATGCTAGTCTCTGGACTCTGAACTGTGTGGTTCAGGAGAAGGCGGTCTCCCTACTTAGCGACAATAAAACTAACGATACTTCAGTACGCCTGAGTAAGACTCGCGAACGTATTGCACAGCTTCAGTTTATGATTGAAACGGTGAGACGGCATGCATCAAATATTCAGTGAGTGATTAGCTACATAACAACAAATGACTAATCCACTCCAAAAGTCAGAGCACTTGCTCGAAACTTAAGGAAAGCAAATCACACGCTGAACAAGTATAAACTGTTGACCATCAAGCAGTGCTGGACGCAAAAAAAAACAGATATCATTCCACAGCGAAAGAGCTCCTTGAACGGCGAGTAAAGTGTATTCAGAAAAATTTCACCTTTTCTACTCATCCTTCCCGTCTGTTCAATAAAACGTCATGTGCCGTTAAAAATCCGCCTAGTCGAGAAGAGATTCAAGTCTTCTAGGAGCAAGTATATGGAGATAATTATCAGCTAAATGATAACGCTTCAGATATATCACTCTTTCGTAATTTTCGCCAAAGTTAAAGGTTACAAAATTCAGAGGAAGAATGTCCACATGTTACTGCTGAAGAAGTGAAGAAAGTTATGGCTAGAACTATGAAATGTTTCAGCGCCAGGACCAGATAAAACTATCAACTTTTGGTGAAAGAAGTTCACTTCTATGCACCAACTACTAGCTCGTATATTTACTACTTTCTTAGACGGGGAACAATCGATCCCGCCGTAGCTAGTGGAAGGACGCACGGTACTGATCCCTAAGACCGGAGATTTGTTAAGTTCAAAGAGCTACAAGCCCATAGCTTGTTTAAACACCAGCTACAAGCTATTCACTG
>CAKNYM010018624.1:0-18700 GCA_932195095.1 Andricus curvator
GCAACACTGTTCCTTGTAGTCAGGTCTCTAGCCGCGGATGATCTTATTATTATTATTATTATTATTAAATTACACGATGCAATGGTTAAAGCATGAGTTGACCGTCGTCGATTTATGACCAGACAATCAGAAGCTGCAAAATCTTTAACAATGACTAACCAGAACATGACGCAGGTAATACATTTTTCTACTACTGCCAGCATAAAACTCAAACTTGAAGAATTTCTTCTGCTGTTTTTTATGCTTCATTTCTGCTATTTTTGTCTTGATAAGTTTGTTATTTATAAGCGCGGCATTTGGAAGAAAGGAATTTCTTATTTTTTCTAGTAGATTTCACGGTAATGGAAATTAAAAAATGTGAAGTCTTAAAGCTGACAATTTTTTAAATTCAAAGTAACCAAATCAAAACTAAACTCTGCCAATTAAAACACTTAAAGTGGAACTCTTTTGGATACTTAACTTTTAAAATTGAAGCTTAAAAATTGTTTAATTCAAACGCTTAATAATTTACACGTATGAAATGGAAGCTCTGAACATTATATGCAATTTTAAATTAAATTCCGTTATAATAAAAAATCTGAAATATTACACTTTTATAAATTGAAAAGTGGAAAGATATCTTATTAAGAAATATAAATACATGTTGTCATTTCCAATGGTGTAAATTGAAGAAATAATCATTTAATTTCTAAATGATGAACATTATATCATTGTGAAGCAATTTTACGTTAGAAACATTACAAAATTCAACGATTTTAAATTTCGTTTAAAACTAAACACTTTTTAAATTAGAAGTCAAATTATTTTTATTTTAACACGTCTGAAATCAAGAATTGTTCAATTGTTATTTTACATTGAAATTAAAAAATTGTATGGGCAAATTAAAAATTCAACAAAACGAAACAATTAAAATTCTAACGTCCAAAGTTTAAATTTAGCATTCAGAAATTTTAACAATTCAGGGCTTTCTATTTCAAACAATTCAGTTTTTACCTAGTTTTAAATTGCTATGTTCTGAATATTTCATTTCTAATTGCTCATTTGAAATAAACAATCAAATTTTGCTGAACATTGAAAAATTTCCTTTTTTAATTAAATTAAAATTCAATTCGCATGGGTTGAAAATGGAATATTTTAGACTGAAACAATATTTGAACATGGGATTTGAAACTTAATGAAAACGTTTAATTATGAATCTATTTATTTGAACATATTTGAAAATAGTAAATAGTTTATAAAGTTTCAATCGGTTGTTTACATTTCTTCAACTACCCATGCTTTCGAATTTAAACAGTTCAATTGTTAACGTTCAAACCTGTAAACTGTTTAGTTTTTAACAAATTCAAAATCGTTTTGTAAAATTAGTTTCTCATGTTTTACCGGTCTAAAAAATCTCTGTCATTTCCCGGTCCTGCGTTTTAAAATGATTAGATTTAGGGTAAAAAAAAATGAAAATGCAAAAAGGTCGAAATAATGGATTTTTCCCGAGAATTGTTTTCATGTTTTTTTTACCATCAAAGTTTTTATTTGTTCGGGCAAATTATTAAGTAAAATGTTTTTTTTTTTTAATTCTACTCTTTATTCATGTTATTATTTATTTCATTTTTTAATACTATTTTTAAACAACAAATGTAAGGTGGAAGTTTTCCCAATTAATTTTCTTAAATTTTGTTGTACTTCTTGTATGTTTCGTTGTAATTAATAATTAATTTGAAGATCGAATATTTCATATTAATTACTTTTTAACTAATAATGACGTGCGGAATTGAGTCACATATATCACAAGAGGAAATCGGGAAAAAACCTCAATTCAGATCCGGGAATTTGTAAACGAAATTTCGCTAGACGCTCTTTTAATTATTCTAAATAATTAAAGTATTTTCTTAACCTTATTTAGGAGACCTGCAAAACAATTAAACTTCCAACGGCTGAAGCTGCTCGCCATGAAAATGAAAAAATTAAAAAAAAATCACGCGGCATTAATGAAAGCTCGTAAAACTTTCCACGAGGCTGCCTCAGACGAAAGTGAATCTGAAGTAGATAAGACCGAGGATAAAGGATCTGATGAAAATAGTTCAAATGAATGAATAATTCGAGGCACTGTCTCCCAAGAAGGAAATTAAGATCACCAAAACAAAACTACATATCGGGATACATTTATGCAAGGACAAAGTCAGACCCAGGATAAAGGATCTGGTGAAAATAGTTCACCTGAAAGAAAAAGTCTAGGCACTGACGCCGAAGGAGCAAATGAGGATCACCAAAACAAAATTGCTTATCGGGATACATTTGCATATTTACATTACACAGTACATTTACACATTTGGGGGGGGGGGGGGTGAGACACAGGATAAAGGACCTTGTGAAAATAGTTTATGTGAACAAGAAAGTCGAGGCAATGACTCAAAAGTAAAAAATAAGGATCATCAAAGCAGAACTCTTTTCCGAGATACCGTTGTGCCAGGAAATTCTGAAGAGGAGATCGATCATTTAAACTGCCGTAAGCATACAAATTTTATAAGAATTATCTATACAAGGGTGATCTCCAAAAAGTTGACCATTATAAATCCAGACATTTCAAAGTTTTCTTTGATTAATAAATTTCTTCTACAAATATTTTAATAAAGTTCTTATATCAAAAAAAAAATTTAGAAAAGTTTCAAAATGTCTCGAAACGCAACTGTCCCAAGCTACACATTTGATATTATAAATTGCTGAATAATGTTAACATTTTTTTTTAATACTTGATCGAGGCTCATAGATATCACTTATATTGAATTGAAAAAAAATATAATCAAGAAGAGGGTTCAGTATTCTGTAGAGTTAAGGATTTCAAATATCACTTCAAAGTGTGTCCAACAAGTTTTTTGCCTCGTCACGTATTGCTAGTTTAAGATAAAACTGTAAAATAATTATTTACACTATTCATAATGTGGACCAATATTTATTATTTTTTACTTACAAAGATCTTTGTATAGGTAAAAATCGATTTATCAACATTGATTCCAAGTAACAGTAGATAAATAATTATTACTATTTTTGCGTAATATTTTTTATAAAATGTATGTTAACGTTTTATATTAATTTACCGTACCATAAAATGAGATATTATTTTAAAATTCTGAAGTCAAAATCGAATAAATCACGATACTATTCATTTTTCCATATTTTTAAATACTTTTACCTGCTCTACATATAAAAACATGAGAATGGCAATTGATGGATAAACAGCATTTAAAGTTAGTACCTCGAATACGTTATTTGAAATGTAATAAAGTACCAACCTCATCTGACCCTTATCCAGTTGTCATTCTCAAATCTTCATATATATTAGAAAGATTTTGGAAATTCTCTTTTTTTACCATTGCCGAATGTTACATAACGTCACCTCAGGTAGGAACTATTTGCGTTTCAAACTTATATTTTCAAACTCTGTTAGACTTAATTGAAAAAAAAATTTTGGTTCATTTGGAAACTTTTTTTCCTTGAACATCTCATTGTCTGAAATGTTCAACCTTTTGTCAATCACCCATAAAATATTAATTTACAGTTATGATGTATTGAATATTTTATTTTGAAACTTTTGAATGTTTCGTACAGGTCACATATGTTCTATCAAGAAACCATGTAACTTCATTTATTCTTCATTATTTTATTTTTCATTCTACTTTACACTTTCAGCTCTCTCGAAATCAAGGTTCTTACGCCATAGAACTGCTTCGAGACTTTCGAAGGTTCCGTACATCAAATATATTATAGGGGAGATCACCCTACAGTAGATAATGAACCTACAGTAGATAATCGTAATTATTAGCACAAATATACGAAAAATAATTATTTCTAATTTTAACAGGATAACACGTATAGAGTTTTAACTATTCATTAAACTATTTAAATAATTTCACATACAATAGTTTATCGGAGACTACAAGAAATGCCGAATACTGGTCATTTGGAATTTTCAACGATATTTTCCTGATTGTTAGGTAAGAACTGCAGTGCTGGCGGCTCGTATGATAGTAATAGATCGACAGTTAGTAGCACGGTATCGAGACATTTGTTTGCTCCCCGAAGACCAGTAGATAATACTCCTGATAACCTGATAACATCGAATCGAACTCGTCCCGCTATTCTGGGGCATTTACAGCGAGTGGATCAAACTTTATGAAATTCAATAAAAAGAGATGAAAATGATAATGTAAATATGATTTTTAGTGGAATAACTCATATTTTATCAAGATTTTTTTTTCTTACATTAAAAAAAAAACTGCGAAGGAAATTATTAAAAAAATATTACATATATACGAAGACGCGTCGCTAAAAAAAGTTTATAATTCAAAAGAAGCCTAGCACGGAAAAGTTTAATTTGAAGTCTGTTACAATGTATCCAAAACTTGGATTAGATTCATCAATATCCTGCGATTTCACGGGAGACAAATAAACAATTTCAAAAGTGTCGCAATAAAAACTTTTTTTTTCACTCAGAAATTAAATATTTCTTGAATGGTACATCTTAGTGATATTTTTCTAAATTAAAGGTGCACCTTGTATACGATATATACGTACATATAGATATTTGGGAGTCAATGCTGGGAAAAAATGATTTCAAATTTACAAGAGAATTGGCTGAAGTTATTTGGGGCAGAGAAGCGCTAAAAGGAAAGTGTTTGCAGCCAAAACGAGCAAATAAAAATGAAAATATGTCTCCCAATTCTCTTCGAAAGGAATTAACTCCTAAAAAATACGAATTACTAAAAGGTAAGATAAAATACGTTAAAATAGTCTCGTTTAACTGAATATTTCTCTGTATAATTTATCAGTCAATGAAAATGTACAGAAAAATGAAAGAAAATGTAATATATAAGTAAAATTTTAGGAGAAAAGCATATAATATTGTGTGTGTGTTTGTTATGTGTGAATGAGAGTGGAATAATTTTCAAATTCAAGGATATTGGAATCAAATATGCAGTTATAGAAGAAAATGTATCATTACAGATTGTCTTTACAAAAAGATCACTGATTTCGGCGTGGGAGGGGGGAGGGCTAGAGCTGCGAGAGTGAGGAGAATTTGGCAATATTTGTCCAAGAAAATTGATTATGTTCATACCAGCAATAAGTGAACATGGATTCACATAATATTCATATTTCTACAAGTCCTTACGAGTTTTCAGTTATTGCTGAACCCAATGACAATAATGCTCGATAATTTTTCTAATAATAATGATCATTATTTTCTTTTAGTTTCTTTTCTGAAGAGTTGATATGCACTAGTCAAACTAGTGTAACCATAATACAACAGATATTACGGGATATCATATTTATATTTAACATTATTTGAGTTTATTAGATGCTAAAGGGGTGTCGACCAGTGTGAATGAATATTCAAAATGTTTAATTAATAATTAATAATAGTTAATAATTTTCATTTAATATTTCAAGTATTATTTAAGTTTCTCGGCTTGATTTTGAAGTGAATATTTAGCACTATTTACCACTATAAAACTTAAGTTCAATCGTATTAATGATTAATTTCAAGGAAAAATATCGAGGAACTTCAGTTAAGTGTTCACTGTTCAATAGTGCAATTGTTATCCTTAAGTGCAAGTTAGAGTTGTACGATCCCTGCTTTATCGACATTTTGCAACAACTTACCTCCACATTAAATGAGATATCGAGTTGAAAATTTGGAAATTTAAATACAAGTTACTAAGGAATGTGTTCATGGTCCTAACTTGTAATAATTATTTAAAAAAATTCTTTCCAAAATATATAATTTTTGTAATTATAAAAACGTAAGACCGTAAAAACGTTCCTTAGTGAATTTTATTTAATTCCCTAAAGTTTAAGCTCGATATCTCGTTTCATGTGGACGCAAGATTTTCCAAAAAAAATGTCGGTAAGGTAGGTTTCGGTTATCTGTACCCTTAAAAGGACCCAGAGAAATACGAATTGCTTGGACTACTTGGTAGATAATGATAATGTTGAAAATTGTAAGAGAAGCTCAGTTTTATGCAATTTATAAATCACTTCCAGGATTTTGTGGGCTACGAACATATCTCTGTTCCTTCCTTTCCATAGACACACCTTACGAAAACCATGATGAATTTTAAAATGGCGTTATTCAATAAAGTTTTTAACATGTTTTAACGGCGTTGTAACCCGGCCATAAACTCAACATTGAATTGCCTCATTTTACTTCACAACTATTAGAATTAAAGCCTTGTCAGATACTTAGGACCTACTCCTATTTTGTATCAAGGCATTTGTGTATTACGACATGCGCTCGTTGGCTCTCTAATATCATATAAATTTCTTAAGTTTCTTAATTTTGTGTATAACTGTGTTAATTTTTTTATTCCAAAATATACCTTTTTTTCAACGTATATCGATTCTAGTGTTTTCTTTAGCGACAACCAACTATGCTATTATGCTATTTGTCTAATGAACAACCTGGATACATTAGAAATATTCTTAATGCGTTAAACTAAAAAAAAATAATAATCTTTAGTCACTTTTCTTAAAGTAAAAAATTACGTCAGAACCGACGTACAAAAGGACGTACCAAAGTACGTCCTTTTGTATCCCAATTTGGGATGTCTTTTGGTACGTCCTTCAGTACGTCCTTTTGTACGTACTTTTGTAGGTCCTTTTATACGTCCTTCTGTACGTCCACTTTTTCAAGTGTTTGACACTTCTATCTATGTACACCTAACGATTCGCTCACGGTGCGAGTGCATGTTCTTATCTTCCAACGTCTTTCGTGTGTAAACAAATGATTTATTTTGACAGCTGATCTCCCCTATAATAATTAACCCTTAATAATATATAAATCACCCTTCCCTAATTACCAATTTCTTACTAGTACGAAATATTTTCAAAATTATTAACTGAAGATAATGGACAGTTATAAACTACTGAAATAAATAAACTAAATTGAAAAAAATCAGTAACCAATAGTCAATCAAATTCAAATTGTAATTAAAAAAATATTAAATCAAAGGAATCAAACGTGTCTCTAAGTCACGTTATGT
The DNA here is from genome assembly GCA_932195095.1 of Andricus curvator. NCBI lineage: Eukaryota > Metazoa > Arthropoda > Insecta > Hymenoptera > Cynipidae > Andricus > Andricus curvator. Next base: position 7,032 of record CAKNYM010018624.1, read on the forward strand.
CAGTCAGCATTTTTTTTAGAAGTCAGCGATTCGCAATATAGCTTCCTTCCATGGTTCCATTCCAAACTGTCGCTTGATTACGACCATCCAATCAAAATTAGCAATGCTTGCAAAAATGCCCTACCTCATCTATGCATTCGTACCTTCGAGTCGGTTATACTCAAAATTCTAATGGCAGTTCTTCACTACTTCTTGTATCGACTAGAAGTACTAAGGAATCCGGAAAAACACGGTTTCTCTTGCCCGTCTGCACTCGACGCGTAATTGTGCTGGGCCGCGATGTCATTAATAATTAAAGTTAGTTATTGGCCAGGAACGACGTTTTCAAACAGTACCACCGACCCGACCCCTTATTTTTGATTAGATATCAACGGACGTCGCCCTTCAAATGGCACCAACGGACCCAGGTTTCTATCAAATTCGGATGAACCGTGACGGCATCGAATGACGGCATCATCGGACCTAATTTCACCAATTTAATTGACTGAGCCAGACAGATCTACGAACGACGTAAAACACTTTCGGATCTTTAGTCGAGGGAAGACAGAACGCGAGTTTATGTGACATAACGACATAAAGACGTGTAGCCATTTAAATTCAAAACGAACTCAAAACAAAACGAAAAAGATCTTTTCCTACCGTGAAGGATGTGTCTCTACGAAGTGCGACGGTCCAGGAAAAGATGTGAACCTGACCAGTTACATCTTATCCCAAAAAAATGAGAAATCTAATCCTTTCCAGCTGCTTCCTTCTCTCTGGCGAATGAAGTGTGGCAGTAGCTATAAGTTAGGGTAAGTCAAATATGAAATCACTTTGTCTTCTTGATTCCTTTGGAATTTTACCCTCTGTTCTTTATTTCATTCTCTTTTAATTTGAATCAATTAAAATTAAACTAGATTCAGTGCGTCAGTTATTCAAAAGAAAACCCTTTTCATAATTAAAATTCAACGGTAACACAGCCGAAAAAAGAAACATCTTGAAATAATAAGATAAGTCACGATCCCACAAAATTAAACAAATTATTAAATTAATTTGGCAGCTTGAACCTCCGGTACATTATATCACAGTTAAAGCTCTTTCACAGGTTCTTAATATTAAAAATTATTATCTCGTACGTAACAAGTTGATGGTGGCAGCGGTGAGATAGGATTACACCCCTTTTTCACCCCTGTCACGCTACCGTTTACTCTGAATTTTATAAAATCAATTTCTAATCTGCTTGATCTGTAAAATGATGAAAAAGGGTTTTAAATGTTCACAAGAAATTGCGGTTTAACTTTCGACCGTGAAATTTCTATTTAGCCAGAAATATTGCGGGCTGAAGTTTTCAAAATTAATTTAAAATTCGGAAAATTCGAATTTAAAATCAAAGTGCGGAATGATATTGTTGAGTTCAACCATGTTTTCTCAGAATATCCCCACCACAATTTAATTTTTATTTAATTGTGTCAATTTCGAAGTAAAACATGAGTTGCTTGTAGGTCTTCGTTTTTATTTGAATAGCAGAATGAATTTAAATTAAATGATCCTTTAAAAAAAAGAAATTCCAATTCAAGATCACATAAATTAAATTAAAACATGAGCTGCATTTAGCTCTTCGTTTTATTTATTTAGCAGCTTGAGTTTTTATTTATATTTTTTTACCTTCGAAAATTAAACTCTGATTCTATTGTGTAAGTTGAATTCAAATATGAGCTGATTTTAGCACTTGATTTTTACTGAACTAGCAATTAGAATATAAAATTTCATTTTTGATATTTCCAATCTAATTTTAATTTCTCTAAGGTTGAATGAAAACATGAGCTGATTTTAGCTCTTGATTTTTATTTAACTACAAAAATTACCAATTAGATCAATTCCATCTGGATAGTTACAAGCTTGATTTCTCTAGGGTAAATCAAAGCCTGGGCTGTTTTTAGCTTTTGCTTTGTTTCATTTCGGGTTTAATTGGGTTTAGAACGTCCATCGTTTCCTCAAACATTGATAGGTTGAATTAAGCGTAATAAAAGTGACTCAAAATTTGAGCTGTTTTTAGTCCTTGCTTTTGTTTCACGTTATGAACCAAATTCATAATGTTATTTTCTGTAAAAATGTCAACTACAGGTTAATGAAACTTTGCATAATGCGCTAATTAGGCCAAAATCTGAGCTGTTTTAGCTCCTGGTTTTCCTGGGCGTCGTGGTTAGTTATCCAATTGAATACACAGGGTCGATTATTTTGAGGTAATTCAATTTGAGATAATTGACGTCAATATTTAATTTTATTGTGACATTTAATTTTGACTATTAGAATGGCGTGCGATAAATAGTAAATCAACGAATTGATATTAGTGCCTTAGATCACCTGAAAATAAATTCTACTGATATTTGGAGGCTAATCATCCTTTGATAGTAACATTTAGCAAGTAATAGTAAGGTCTCATGCGGCCTACATAGTTGTATTAAAAGGGTCTTAAGCGGCATAATGACAATTTGTTAAATAAAATGAAGTAATTGCCTAATAGCAGTCTTAAGAAAAGTTGAATATCTAATGCCAATTTAGAGTGCGAAATTATTTCCATTGTGTCAGCCATCACAGCTCCCCTCCTCGCAAAGCAGCACATAGAAAAAAGCATCGAGCCAGCAGAAAAGTACGCGAAAAATACGAACGTACCATTGCACGTAATTTAGCAGCGTCTTCTAAGCAACCACAACTACATACAGTAGAAGTCCGATAAGTTGCCGTCCGATAAGTGTACACTCCCCTTAAAACGTCATCACACGCACGGCACGCACACTAATTGGGGTTCTCCCACTACGTGTGCTATTTTGCTTATGATTTGCGCATCATTCTCACGCATGCGCGCACCTAATATCGTGCTACTGGAGGGGGCATCCGATAAGTCCGCAATTCCTGGAATTTTCCGCTCCTACTGCCCCGAAATGAGAAACTTATCGGACTTCTACTGTACTGAGACAACCCTAAGTGAACCTAGCTTTGAAATAAAATTACCGGAATTAGTCGGTAAGAACAAAACTCAGCTCTAATAGCTTAAAATAGCCATTTTGAAAGTTTGGATGACGTGATTCAATGGATAGAAAATTATTAAGAAAATTCTAATTTTCAATAAATAATTAGAAAAATTTTTCCTGCCAATTAATAACCAATCAGCCCCTCCAGTATCTCGAAACAAGTAGGTAGTTTTTGTCAACCTTCCACCCATAGATCCCATCTTGAAATGTAACGAAATTAAAAACGACGTGGAATTTCATGCGATGTTCGATTCTTTGTTTGCTAGGGCTAAAGCTCTGATGTCAGTAACCCCCCGACGTTCGGACCGCCCAACTTAAAGCCTAATTTATATCACGCGTGGTCTCAATTGTCCTTATGAGATGTCGGGACGTCTTATAGCCCAAAACGAATGGGTGATTTCTATTTCGGAAATAGAGCAAGCAATAGTAACTCTTAGAAAGCGTTTAGTACAATCTACTAGTGATTTCGAGGATTTTTTTCGAACGAACTAATTAAGGATTTGAAAGTGTTAATAAACATTTCATCAGAACTTGTAGATGAATTGGATAAATATGGATTCGTGAAATAAAATTATTTAAAAAAAGGTATAATGTAGAATTCCCCGGATGTGCTAAACGACTAATGAATACTTTAATCCTAAACAAAATGAAGTTTTAAATTATTCGGGAATTAAGACTCTAAAACTCTGTCAATCCAAGTCTTGATTATAAAATAAGGTATTAAAAACCATAGAATCAAAATGCCGGACCAAAACAAAAATACAGAGTTGAATAGAACCAATGTGCCCGGTTTCGATCCTAACATCAACCCGGGTGGCACATCGTTGAACCTCGATGCAACGCGATCAATGTCGGCATTTCTAGAACAAATCGCACTACAACAAGCTACATATCATATCCCTCAGTTTGATGTAAAGAACATCCCCTTGAGAGAGTTCTTGAAGGACATAGTTAATGGAGCGGTGTACATATCGTCAGATAATCAAGCTCCTTTATCAATATCGTGCTCAGTAAACTAACAGGTTAAACATTTACAGAAACGTTTTGCACCTGCGAAGAGATTTCAATGGTATTTTCAGGAAATCATGAAATTTACGAAGACAAAGCAAGAAACGGTTAGTGATTGTTATGATAGGATGCAGGGGCTGTGGAGCGGGGCAAAGCATACTTTGCAAGAAAAATACACGCACGAATACGTTAAAGGCACAGATAATTCGGTGCGAGTGAAGGAAAGCGAACTAATGATTAAGCCAGTTAAGGGCGTAGCCTTGACGGCGTTCATTCACGGAATTCCGAACGAAATAGCGACTTTCGTGGATACAAGTCGTCCAAAGGACTTAGCGGAAGCATAGGAGTAAGCTTTACATGTCGAAGAAGTGAAGAAGTATAACTCCACTTCAGAGTTATCGGTCTCAACCTATAGGGTGTCACAACAACCGTCCTTGGATGTGACAAATAAAACAGATAAGGCAGAAGGAGCCACACCTCCAAGCCCATGGCCTCACTATAAGGAAAAGTCTTTCCACCCCGAGTAGAAAAGTATTCTCAAGGTACCTGGCATCAAGAATGCTATATCTACAGATGGAATTCTGGGCCGATCCTTTCTCCGACAGGAACAAGTCGAAATGTCCTTTAGACACAATACTATTGTCACGGTCTCCAACCCAGTAACACCAATTCCGTTTGTAGACGAAGAATCCAAGGAAGCAAAAAGAAGATTCAATCACGAACTCGTCAAGCAGTCGCGCTATATGTATCAAGTCCCAAAATACGAGATGGGCACCTACCCCGTATCAAGACTCCGGACGGAATATATTTAGGTGAAGCTGCAGTCACGAATGAAAACGGGAAATGTCATGTATTAGTAATCAACACTACTGAAGATGTAGTCGAGCTAGCCCTTCCCCCTCAAGAAATCATCCCCTTTGAATACTATAAGATTCAAGGGGAAGAATCTTCCGATTCAGAGCTAACGGAATCGGATGAAGATGTAGCCATGAAAAAGCAAATCCGTGCAGACCCACTTGGTTCAACACCGAATACCCATGACTGAAAATATAGTCATACAACGAAGAAAATATCGACGGGCACAGGATTCGGCCGAAGATGTACGACCAGCAGTCGAAAAACAACTCAAGAGCGGAATCATCGGACCATCAAAATCACCCTATAATTCGCCACTAATGATAATCCCTAAGAAACCTGATGCCTCAGGACTAAATGTGATAAATTTTGATATCTTGCGGAAAGAAGTGGCATATCTAGGTCAGATAATTGGACGGAATGGAGTCAAACCTAACCCATCCAAGATAAGAGCGATAAAAAATTTCCCCACTCCCTGCAAGGTAAAAGCTGTCCGTCAATTCTTATTACTATCTGGTTATTATAGGCGATTCAGTCAAGACTACGCCAAGTAAGCCAAGCCCTTGAATGATCTCCTCAAGAAAAATATTGAATGGAGATGGGAAAACAAGCATTAGCAAAGTTTCGATAAAATCCGAAATTACCTTTGTCAAGAGCCTATCCTTCAATATCCAGATTTCAAAAAAGAATTTAAACTCACCACAGGTGCCTCAGAGTACGCTGTGGGGGCCATCCTATCACAAGAAAAGGACGGGATGGATATGCCTATCGCCTATTACTCAAAGGCAATGAGCTCTTGTAAAATAAGCTACGATAAAGAGGAAAAGGAGTGGCTTTCGGTACTATATGGAGTACAAAATTTCCGGCCCTACCTTTACGGAAGGAAATTTATATTAGCATACGATCATCAGCCCGTTCATTCGATGCTCTATGTTGAGGAACCGCGCGCCAGACTTCTCAAGTGGCGAATACAATTGAAAAACTACGATTTCATCTTCGAATACAAGAAAGGAAAATTAAATCGCTGGGTCGAGGCCCTGTCTCAAAATCCAGTACTCGATGAGCAATCCACTTTCATTCCAGGTAGGTCGGAATCAGACGAAGATCGCGAAAATTCAATACTAAATGCTCGTCAGCAAAAAGTAAACACACGCGTTCCTCAACAGTTACGGTACAAACGAAAGAATCCAGTCCGAGCAAACCACCCACCACCGCGTGAAAGGACTCAAAACCCCTCGCGGCAGCTCCGAAAAAGTCGACTATCGTTAGATCTAGCCAGTCCAAACCTAGTAAAACGAAATCGGCTACTCTGTCCAAGCCACCCGCGAACTCAAATACCAAGAAACCAGACAAAAGTACCAAACCCCTGGCAGGACATCAGTTGAATCCGAAAACGAGGACAAGGCCAGTTCTAAACCTAAACAACAGTTTTTGACCTCCGGGCGGTTTTAAGGCACCTAATATGGACGGAAGCACAATTGCATCAAGGCTACGAAATCGCAACCTTAGGCTCAATACCACAAAAACTCCCTCCCCCAGTGAAGAGTCCTCTTTATCTGAATCATCATCTGAAGAAGGGGATAATGAAGATTCTGATGCCCCGCCTTTAGAAAGAGTCGCAGCGTCCTACCAGACGTAGGACCTGCACAATCGATCTCGAAAGGCAATGACCCACCTAAAAGCGCAAACCCCGCGTTTACCCCCAGACTCTCCATGGATATCTCCCGTACGCGATCCCTATGTTGATGTATACATAGACATGGCAAGCGTTCTTGATTCGAAAGACAACTCACGAGCTAGAATTGGCGTATGGTTTGGCAAAAACCATCCGCTGAACGTCTCGCAAGCAGTTACAGGATGCCAAACAAAGAACGCGGCAGAAATCAAAGCGGCCACGATAGCCGCTCAGAGGTCCACAGGCACAGGAATCCAACAGCTTAGAATTAATACAGATTACAAGTTTCTTATCGACAGCGCAACCGCCTGGATGCCTAAATGGGAAGAGAACGGCTGGGAAACTGCAGCACGAAAGCCCGTTGTCAAGAAAGCCGCTTTAGAACCCTTACAGGTGACATGGAATTATGTTCCTGGCTACCGAAGGACAGAAGCAAATGAAGAAGCGGGTAAACTGGCAAAATAGAGAACAAAGTAAGATTCCGTACAAGAAACTAGCACCTTCCAGACAGAAACTTTAGGTTTTCATCAAGAGGACTCTACACTTCCGCAACAATTCATAGTGGATATCAGCTCACCTCAGATGGATAGCGAAGACAGCGATGTCGAGGAGATTCGCTGTCTTAATCCGAAGGATTTAGAAAAATCATTAAAAATGTTTAGAGAATCCCTTGCAGAGAACCAATTCTGGTTCTGGCTTAATGAAGGTATTGATTCCGTTATTCAGATTCCTTGCACTCATGTTTCTGAAGTTGAAAATGATGAAGAACTTTTGGAAGAATTGAAAAAGCAAGATCCCTGCGGAGAATTTGATGATGAATTCACGCTCAAAGTGAACAGCTTGCTAAAGGCTTTCGAAGAACATCACAAATCACTGAAGGAAGTCGAGAACTTAAATAAACCAGATTTCCGTACAACCTTAGGCTGCAGCAAGTTCGTCGCACCTCAGCGACGAAGTACTGTGCGTTTTACGGGCGTTCCCGAAGAAATTAATTCTCATCAGATAAAGGACCCTGTATCACAGCAATCACTCTTTACAACCCCCTTGCCTTCCGTAGCACCGGTAGCATGGTCAACACCCTTTGCGAAGACAACGAGTGAGGAGGAAGAGCTGAGTAGTCCAATAGGAAGAAAAGAAGATTATCAACCACGAAGGTTACAATGTTCCAAACCTGCCCATTGACATATCACCGCGACAATGAAGCCCATTTTATTTCAGCAGACTGCGAACCTACAAATTCGATTGCCAAGCTCCTGGTGGCTACCGAGCGTCTTTACCTACAAGACCTCTGGGAAAGCCGAACTCAGAAGGGACCCGGCCTGCGAGACCAAATAAACAACTACATAAAAAATGGTTGTAGTTGTCTGGAGAATAAACTCATGCGAGCCCGTACACACGAACCAATGGTGATTACCGATACACCATTTGGCGTATTTGACAAAGTGTCACTTGACACTGTAGGAAAACTCCCTACGACCCCGAATGGGAATCGGCATATACTAACTATGGAGGACAACTTCAGCAAGTATTCCATAGCGGTACCCATTCTAGATGTTAAAACTACCACCATCGCACATGCCGTTGCTACTCACCTCTTCTCTCTGTACGTTGTCCCGAAGTGCATCCTGGGTGATCGAGGAGGAGCCTATCTGAGTAAAATGATGTGGAAAATGGAAAAACTTTTCAACCTAAAACAATTGATGACTTCCAAGTATCGTCCTCAAACGAATGTATCCCTGGAGAGAAGCCACTTAGTTTTAACAGATTATATAAAACATTACGCGAACGATTATGACGACTGGGACAGACTGCTCCCATTCGCCATATTTGTGTACAACACGTCGGTTCATGAAGCGACGGAGTTTACTCCCTACGAATTAGTCTTCGGAGGAACCGCACGGGTACCCACCTCGTTTTCGTCTGAAGACCACCTGGAAACCTATAGCACCTACTTGCATGACCTAATCGCCCGATTAAACGAGATTCAGAAAATCGCCGCAAAGAATCTCATTCGTGCAAAGGGAAGATCAAAGAAATACTATGATCAAAAGGCTAGGCTGCTAAACGCGAAAGTGAATGATCTAGTATACGCGGTGAAAGATGTACGCAATAGAAAATTCGATTCGCGAAGTCATGGTCTATACAAAGTCGTAGGACTAACCGATAATCATAATGTAATTCTAGAAAGTGAAGATGGCTCGCGATTTATGGAACATGCCGAGAAGCTTAAGATAGTTAAGATTTAAGCCGGTTAAAAGAATGAAAACAGAGTATTATTTTCCTTTATGTACATAAAGCAACTCTGTAATTGCGATTAGGAATCTACAAGAAATTGGGCCAACCTTAGAGTATTTTGTGAAACAAGGTAAACACAGGCATTAAAACTAAAGCTAGAAAAGAAAGGAAAAACTGAAAATATATTAAATTCTAATAAATTCAATAAAGTGCGGGATTACCCAGGAATGATCTTGTTCCAAAATAATTCCGGGGCGGCGAACTGCTCAATTTGTTCTTTTTCTCTCTATAATTTTCCCTAATTCATTCAAGGCATAATAATATTCACTACAAAATAACTTCGATAGTTATTTTCAAGAACTCTTTATTAAATACATACATAATCATTTATTCCGAAATGATTCTGGGATGGGGATTAAAATCTTGTTCATCGTAAACCAAAAATAAGGGTGGTAAAAATACCGAAACACATGCCGATGCTTTCTTTTATGCGTATTTACTGCTCCTACCCTTAACTAAATCCTATACTGTAATCAAGTGTAATTTAATTAAAGGTATAAATAAATTTTAATTGATAAATGTTAAATTGAGTAAATTTAAGAGTATCCAAACGCAACTTCTGTTTATAGGAAAGAAAATAAAAGCAGAATTGTTCAATTGTCCTAAAATGTACGGCCCGTGTCTTTGGATCCTTCTATGTTATGTATATGCAGCGACCGGCATTGGACAGGGCAAACATCCGTACAGGATCACTCCCCTTACCAGACATGTGGACGCAGAACCAAATCTCTACTGGAGAATTGCAAAGTGACACACGGCGAAGACTGCATCAACATCTTCGAATCTTACCAATTGACTAGGAAACATGACGTTGCTGAGAGTCGTTTGAAGGACGTTCGACTCGAGATGGAAGAACTGGAACGTAGGACTTAAAACCTTCATCCACAAAACCTACCGACGAAAATCAGACAACGAAGAGCATCCCCGATGCTAGGATTTCTGGGTGGAATAAGCGGACCTGTTGCAGGACTTGTCACCTATGATGATGAGCAACTATTAGACGCAAAAATCAACGAAGTAAATGATGCACAAAAGAATTTTTCTCACCTCATTGGGCAACAAACCCATGTTTTGAGAGCTGATCTCGAGCAAATTCATCGAAGAGATGAAAATCAAGAAAGACAGCTTAATCAGTTTAAACTTGATTTAAACAATACTGCAGTGATGGTCAATCAAATTAGAGAATATATGCCACAAATAAACTACACAAACACTTTAAATAAAATGTTGAGAATGATGGGAGCCGGATTGGATAGCTACACAAGATCAGCTAATCAACTCCATACACGCCATACACGACGCTAGAAGAGGACATCTACATCCCTCTCTGTTAACCACCAACCAACTGGAGGTTGTGTATCGAGATGTACAGGACCATGCTCCCAAACTGATGTTTCCTACTCGAAGACGAAAAGTCAATATCGAGGAATTGGCACAATTATCAACATTAACGATCATGGTGAGGAATGGATCTTTAAGGTTCGTACTGGATATACCACTTCTCGACAAAACAGATTATCAACTCTACCATATTTCTTCAATACCCGTACTTCAAAAATATTTGTAACCAACTCTGACCGGGCGTCTATAAATTCTAAGTCTAGATATATCGCCATAGATGAATCTCAAAGAACCTACATTCTAATGACAGAAGATCAATTCTTGGAATGTAAGTACCTTCAGAAATATCATCTTTGCAAGGGAGATCTTATCATCCACGAGACGCCGTCCAGTAAAACTTTCGAAAGTGAGATGCTGCTCCACCCAACACAAGACACGCTTATTGTCTGCGATATCAAAATTTCATACCAGAGCGACCCATATTGGATCAAGATGAAGACTTTAGTGGGATGGATTTACTCTCTCGTCAGGGAGCTGTCAGCAGAATTAATCTGCCCAATGCAACCATTAACAAAAATTCAGGCATCAAAATTGGGAATAGTCCAATTAGCTCCAGGCGGTATATTGAAAATAGAGTCCGAAATTTTAACCAGTCTTTCAGTCAAGTGACATTCTAAAGATTTGATTTATGAGCCAACTCTATATTTAGACCTAACAAAAATATCACCTATCGTTGGACACAATAACAAGAAAATTGACATCACGGAATTAATGCTTATAAGATCAACAAAAGAAGACGTTACCTATTGACAAAATTACAAAAATGAAAAATCCTTATGGGAGATCGATAAAAAAATGAGAGAATTCAGTGATCGCAAGGCATTCCGCAAAAATCCTTTAACCCTTACTCATGGGTCATATATTGGATTAGGCTTATTAACAATCCTGGGACTAATAACCTATTTTTGTCACTCTCAAATCTCAATAGTAATATTAGCCTGTGTCGCTTGTATTAGAAGGAAGCGATCTAGGAGGTCCAGTATTAGTGACATTAAACAAAATACTCAAAATTTCGAAGAAGCTGACCTCAGACAACACCATGAAGATGAGTTAGAATTACCAAAAATAGCTCCAAGAGCCACTAACACGAATTCAAATCGGATCCTCTCCAAGGAAATCATTCAGCGGGTTCCTGAAAAAGCAGCTAATACATCAAAAGTATCGGGGATGCCCTTGCCCAAAGTGCAACTACCGGTGCAAACACTTCAACCGATATGAAGATATCAGTGATTGTGAGTGATCCCTATAAAAACAAAAGAGAAAGAAAATGACCCTAAGTGTTAATATGCAAAAAGCCCAAAATTTCAAAAGTGGCTAGCATTAAATGTAAATTACATTACTTTTTGATATAATGACTAAGGCGCTTGTGTTAATGGGGAATTTAAAAATCACTACTAAACAAGTATATGTATATATATATATAT
>CAKNYM010018624.1:18800-30584 GCA_932195095.1 Andricus curvator
AGTTTATTACCTGCTTACATAACTCGCAAATTTTACTGTAAGAAAATAATGTATCCAACTAGCATGAGAAAGGACTGTTCATTATGACCCAGTAATCGAGGACAATAACCAAAATTTCCAGGGTGGGGTTGTTACGAACCGTCCTGGTACGTAATTAAATTTTGTATTCAACCTATTCAAAATTAAATTCAACCCTCCAGGAAGATATACGCAACGTAAGCATTATTAAAACATAAGTAAGCATGAACATTCCTTCACCCATGCCAATAAGTTAGAGTAAGATAGAAAGACGTGAGAACTAGAGAGAAGGAAAGAGAGAAGACGACAATACGAATCATTGCAAGGAGAGTACTCATACGGACACCGTTAGACGCTTCTACCTATGCACTACTACACCTAACGATTCATTCGCGCTGCGAGTGCATTTTCTTATCTTCCAACTTCCTTCCTATGTAAACAAATGATTTATTTTGACAGCTGATCTGACCTATAAAAATTAACCCTTAATAATAATATATAAATCACCCTTGCCTAATTAACAATTTCTTACTATTACGAAATATTATAATTTAAAAAATATTAAATGAATCAAGTTTGTCTCTAAGTCACGTTATGACAGTCAGCATTTTTTTAGAAGTCAGCGATTCACAATATAGCTTCCTTCCATGCTTCCTTTCCAAATTGTCGCTTGACAACGACCATCCAATCAAAATTAGCAATGCTTGCAAAAATGCCCTACCTCACCTATATGCATTCGTACCTTCGAGTCGGTCATACTCAAAATTTTCATGGCAGTTTTTTACTACTTCTTGTAACGACTAGAAGTACTGAGGAATCTGCAAAAAAACACAGTTTCTCTTGCCCGTGTACACTCGACGCGTAACTGAGCTGGGCCGCAACCTCATTAATAATTAAAGTTAGTCATTGGCCAGAAACGACGTTTTCAAATGGTAAAACACTTTCGGATCTTTAGTCGACGAAAGACAGAACGCGAATTTAAGTGACATAACGACGTACAGACGTGTAGCCATTTAAAACAAAACCAGCAGAGATCGTTTCCTACCGTGAAGGATGTGTCGATACTGCAAATCAGCTTAGTGCACCCAGAATAGAAATGGCGATTCGGGTCCAGTGTAGTACTCTACGAAGTGCCACGGTCTAGGGAAAGGTGCGAACCTGACAAGTTACATCCTATCCCAAAAAAACGAGAAATTTAATCCTTGCCCGCTCCTTTCTTCTCTTTGGCGGATGATGTGTGGCGGTAACTATAAGTTAGGGTAAGTCGAATGTGAAATTACTTTGTCTTCTTGATTCCTTTGGAATTTTACCATCTGTTCTTTATTTCATTCTCTTTCAATTTGAATCAACTAAAATTAAACTAGATTCAGTGCGTTAGTTATTCAAAAGAAAACCCTTTTCATAATTAAAATTCAACGGTAATAGCACAGCCGAAAAAAGAAACATCTTGAATTAATAATACGGTAGTCACGATCTCACAAAATTAAACAAATTAGTAAATTAATTTGGCAGCTTGAATCTCCGGTACATTATGTAATAGTTAAAGCTCTTTCACTGGTTCTTAATATTGAACACTATTATCTCGTACGTAACAGCGAGAGTTTTATGATAAAGTGATGTATTGTTATGCACAATCCCACTAGATTTTGCAAATTTTTTGCTTTTTAGGAGCCTTCTGATGCCTTAAACGAAAATTGTGTTTTCAATTTATTTCAAGTGATGTTTCCCTATTGAAAATTCCGACAACGTACACTACGTCGTAAACTACTTAGTAAACAACGTCGTCAACTATGTAGTAAACTATGTCGTAAACCGTGACGTAAACTATGTCGTAACCGACGTCGTATACTATGTCGGAAATTGGGATAGTAAACGACGTAGTTTACGACATCGTTCACAACGTAGTTTACGACGTAGTTTGCGACATCGTTTCCGACGTAGTTTACTACATAGTTTACGACATAGTTTACGACGTCGGGATTTTCAATAGGGGCGAACACGTACACATTAGTAGTTTCTATACACAAATCTGCCAAGCTGTGTGTGGGAATCTAAAAGTGGAAATCGGTTCTCAAATAGTGTATATAGGAAATATATATATATATATATATATATATATTCAATTATTATATTATAGTTTCGATTCCTTTGGAATAGAACTGGAGGGCCTATGACAAAGCCACCGAACGCGTCCTCGTGTTGCGGATATAGGGTCCCTGTACCAAGGGCTTCTGCTGAATATGATTACAATAATTAATAAGCAGTCGCGGACATTTGTTCAGGGATGGTGCCGAAGGAATAACCCCTAAGCGGAGGCGTAACAACGGTGCCGAAAGCTGAATGGCACCTGGGTGAGGTGTCTTAAACGATGATTCTGGGATACCGGGCGACCTCTCAGATTATGCAGCTCGTGGGAACAACAATGACACAACCAAAACACGAAAAAGATGTAGATGCGGTTGAAAGCGATCGAACGCGCAGAGCACCCGACAATGGCTTCATGGCGCGTATGCACACTCTGTGGTGTCAGAAACACCCAGAGTTTCAGCAGGTTTCGATTCAATCATTGCGAAATCGACCTCTGGAAAAATGGATATGTACGCGGAGCGCTTTCTCAACCGCTGTTTGAACAAGCTGCAGACGAAGATGAGGAAGCGACATTAAGACCAACCGCGGAAAGCAGGCACCTTCTGAGATATGATCGCGATTTCATAAGAAGGTGGAACACTAACATGCAAGTACCTCCTAAGCCCCAAGATCTGGCTGAAATGGATGCCTCCCTTCGTGGAGATATCTCGCAAGAGTCCGGCCTCTGGACCATCAATTGCTCAGTTTATAGTGCTGCGAGAGCTTTGCTGATTCAAACCGAAGGTTAAAACCGACGATGGATCAAAAAACTAAAAGACGCTTGCATCAACTGAACCAGAAGATTGGATTGGCAAGACAGAATGCGTCCCATGTTCAATGTGTGATTGACTATATAACATCTGGTAGACCGTTCACTGAAAACGTTTGAAAGTTCGCCCAAGAACTGAGGATCTTGAATCACACACTGAACCAAGAATGCACTGAACTGAGAATCAAGCAGCATATTGTTGACGAAATACGGCTGTTATCTGACGCAAGGAGAAGAATACAGAAGAGGCAGAGATGAATCAGGGAGAATCAACAGTTTCTCGCTGACCCATCGCGCCTCGTCAGCGATCTCCCTGTTTCTGTAAAAAATCTACCCAAGTCCAAGGAGGTAGAGACTTTTTGAAGAGAGCTATACAAAATCCCGAAACACTAAAGTTGAAAGAAGATACTGACAACATCATCCGCTTCAACGAGTTTTGCGACAACCTCATAACATCTGAGAAGGAATGTCCATCAATCACTGCCGAAGAGGTGAAAAAAGCACTTAGAAGCACGAAGTACTTTTCCGCTTCTGAACCAGATTGTATCAAGAATTTCTGGTGGAAGAAGTTTACTTCTACACACCAACATTTGGCCCTCATATTCACCTCATATTTAAAGTCGAAGACGCCCATTCCGCAGTGGCAACTTGTCCAAACCAGAGAATTATAGGCCAATAACTTGTTTGAACACACTGTATAAGATCTTTACAGCTGTCCTAAACAACAGGATTGTTCGACGAATTGAGCCTGTGTGGCAAGAGATGTGCGAACAACGTGGCTCGAAAAAAGGTGTAGCAGGCTGTCGAGAGAACCTGTTAATTGACAGGTTTGTCTGTAAAGACGCTGTAACCCATCAGCGCGTCCTGTCAATGGCCTGGATTGACTACCGGAAAGCTTTCGATTCATCCTCTCATAGACTGATCATCTGTCTGTTGCAAAGCTTGAAGGTGCATCCACATATAGTGAGAGGCATAGAGAGATTGATGCCTCTTTGGAAAATTAGATTTACTATCTCATCTAGAAATTATCGTGTGACAACGAACAACGTCACCTTCCAGAGGGGCGTCTTTTAGGGTGATACCGTTAACCCCATTGCTTTTTTGCATCACACTTCTGCCTTTATCTCTCGCACTACGAAATTCTTCTGGATACCTCTGTGGCGACACTGATCAGCGCTAGCATAAGGTTACTGATGTATTTCATACGGATGACCTGAAAATCAATGCCTCTGGTAAAGGCAAACTTCAAACTGCTATAAATATCGTCAAAAAGTACACAGGAGAGATAGAAATGGACTTTGGATTGGACAAGTGTGCCAAAATTAATCTGAAGAAAGTAAAGATTACTGGCGTTCCCAAGGACCCTGAGCTTGTGGATATAAGTGTTATTAGGCATCTTAATACTGGAGAGACCTATATATACCTGGGCGTGCCTCAAAGCCGCATTCAGGACGTAACATCAGTGAAGGAGTCTCTCCGAAGCAGATACAAACATCTTCTTGGAAAGATTTGGTCTTCCAATCTGTCGGCGTTGAACAAGATATCTGCGACTAACATGCTTGCCGTCCCGGTTCTACTCTACTCGTTTGGGGTTCAATGGAAGAAGAACGAGCTTACGGACCACACGCAAGATCATGCATATGCATAAAAGCTTGCATATCAATTCGTCAGTTCCGCGATTATACATCTCATCCGTCAAGGCGGACGCGGGCTTCTGAATCTCCAGTGTCTTCATAACCGAATTGTTCTAAGTACAGCTTTCATAGCTGCGAATAGCAGATATTCTCTCCTAAAAATGGTCAGGAACCATGAGATGATTGGCAAAGGAGCGTTCCTTCACAAAGCCGCGGAGCAGGCGGCCGAGACCCTTGGCCTGAACTTTAACATCAGAAGTGAGGAAAGTGCATTACTACATCTAAATGCCTTAGTTCTAAAAGCCGAAGTAAAGAAAGCAGAGGTTAAAGAATTCCGCCAACAGCTACTCGACAAAAAATGCAGGGAAATTTTCACAGAAAATTAGAAGATCAGTCCTTGTCGAAGGAGCAAAGTTTTGCTTCCCTCAGATCATCAGGTCCTAATTCAGGTACAGAGGGTTTCATTTTTGTATGACAGGACGGTGTCATTTCCATCTTAGTATACCGTGACCGCATTTTACGTCAAGAAGTTTCCAGCGATAGGTGCAGAGCATGTTAGTCACACGCTGAGTACTTAGTACACATACTATCCGGGTGTCCCACTCACGCGGGAACGACGTTTCTCTACAGACATAATATAACCTTAAGGCCATACCCGCGTGCCAAAACAAGGTTAAGGCACTTGCGAAAAGGATGCAGAAAACTGTCATCCTTGGTTCTTTTCATGTCCTCAAGACACACGAGGGTTTCGCAGGCCTGTCGTTATGATTTTTTCGTGCCCTGTGGCCACCCATCTCACGGCCACCCATCTAGCAGAATCTAGAAAGAAATTTTGAATACCTCAATCATGTTAAAAGTTATATAAGTTAAAAAAAAGTGTTTTTTTTTGGAAAACAAAGCAAAAAATTCAAATACGCATAATTTCCTCAAAAAAACAACATATTTTGTCTCGGAGAAATTTTGCGACTTGAGAGTGTAGAGCTTGTCTGATTTCAAATGGATTCGGTCTTCATAATATTCAATTTAAATAATGCTAAAAAGTTGCGTTTATTTCGGTAATTTTCAATTAATAGTCTACTTTTCACTTGAAGTGAGTTAATAATGAATTCAATTTATGCGAGAAAAATTATTTAAACAAATTTTTATTGTTTATAACTATCTTTTCTTAGAGTATTGCTAGAAAGTTGCTTTTTTTCTGAAATCTTTAGTTTTGCTTTGACTTTTTAGTGATAAGTGAATAAGTAATAAAAACAATAACTGAATCTCAACAAGAATCATTTCTTAAATTGTATTGTATTTTTCAAGAGAATTATTTTTTTTCTTCAATATTAAAAAATAATTAAGTTAAATCAAAAATCTATCTTAGACAGGAGACAAAAAAAAGAATAGAATAATTAGGAGTAGGTGGAAGGACTAGGTCTGTAAATATCTTGTAAAAGTTTTTTTTTTAATTACAACAAGAAGTTTATTGTAAAGCGTGAAGGAAAATTTAGAATTGCAAATATTTTAATATAAACCCCTCCCTCCTGCCCTGGAGAAAAAACGTCTCGCCGATGATATATATATATATATATATATATATATATATATATATATATTGTAGCGCTACTTTTTCCTAATCAAATATTGAATCAGGAGGTCTCTCTAAAGAGCGCACAAAGGACCCTAATCTGAATAAATAAACTTTTATACAAACAGTTGGAAAGATAAATATAAAATAACTTTTGGGCGCCATTCCTTGCATGGGACAAAGGTACGATCCTTCAATCAAAGTAAGTGAAAACGACAGAGGTAAATTGAATCTATATTCCAAACGGGAAAGGGAAACTCACTGAACGCTCAGCGTTTCAGGCCAAACAATAAACGGGAATCTAATTAACTTAAATCCAAAGGGTGCACCTCGATTCGTAACAAGGGATAATCCAAAAATAAAAAAGAGAATGAAAGATAAAAGATACTCAAACATAACTTGATCTAGAATATCAAGAAAAAGACAAAAGACAATGAGATATCGGAATAGATTTACATTTTCAAGTTGTTCCCGATGACTTTCCTATTAATCAAGTTGAAATTTTAGGGATGTTATTTTTGAAAAATCAAAAACCTAAATTGATAATCGGAGATTCTGAAATAAATTTGGCAAGCTCAGAATTACCCGAAATTTCGTATGCAACAATTAAAATCGCAGCTAGAACTAAAAAAATAGTAGATATACCGTAAAAGATACACATGTGATCGAGGGATACATTCGAAGAGTTAACGCGGGTCCAGCGGTTTTTGTCGGAGAGTCTCTAGTGTCTAAGGTCGGGGATTGCCTTAAGTGCTACGCAATCAATAGCACTGAGAGCGATGTGTCACTGACCCTGCCTCCTATGGATATGGAGAAATGTGCGGTGGTTTCGCTCGGGGGGCAGGATGGCGCGTCTAGTACTGGTGCGAATGACGGGGCGAAGGAAAAGGCTAAAAAGATTTACCGAACTCTTGAAATTTGTTGTTTCAAGAAATTTAAATGAAGAAAAGTGAAATTTAATGGAATTATTTGGGGATCACTTAGATTTATTTCATTTACCTGGAGATCAATTGGGAGCAGCCACACTTGTAAAACACAAAATTATTACTACTGATAATCAACCTTTCAATGTGAAGCAGTATCGTTATCCTGAAGTTCACAGAGAGGAAATTCGTAAGCAGGTTGCTAACCTACTTACCGATGAAATTGTACAACCATGAGATTCCCCTTATAAATTGGTAAAGATAATAATAATAAAATAGTTGTTACAAAAATAGATCATACAAATAAAGGAATTTTATCTATTTCTTTGGATTGTTCCAAAGAAGAGTGATCCAGTAGCTCCCAAAATATGGCGAATGGTTATTGATTACTGGCAACTAAATGAAAAAACTGTAACTGACGCGTATCCCCTCCTAAACATTAGCGACATTCTTGTCCAACTAGAGGGCGCTAAATATTTCTCAGTCTTGGATTTTGCCTCGGGATTTCATCTGAACCCTATGGATCCTAATTCAAGAGAATAACCCGCTTTTTCCATCCCTTATGGTCATTTAGAATATACACGAAAGACATTTGGGCTAAAAAATGTCCCAGCCACTTTCCAGAGGTTGATGGATCGTGTCCTGACCAGATTACAGGGAATAGAAATCTTTGTTTATATGGATGATATTACCATTCATGCAAGTTTCCTGGAAGACCATGCACGGAAGTTCAAATCACTTTTTGGACGTTTAAAAACAGCTGGCTTAGTATTTCAACTAGAAAAATGTAAATTTTTACTGAAAGAAATAACGCATTTGGGTTATATCATTACTCAATGTGGGGTAAAGTCAGACCCCAGAAAAATAGAAGCAGTTAAGAATGTTCCGATTCCCAAACGCCAAAAGAATAATAAACAATTTTTAGGATTATTAGCATATTACCGGCGATTCATTCCAAATTTTTCTAAAGAGGCAAAACTATTAACTGCAATATTAAAGAAGAATGTTCCTTTTCATTGGACTTATTTGCAACAGAATGCATTTGAAATTTTAAGAGACAAAATTTGTTCAGAATCTTTATTACAATATCCAGATTTTACAAGGCCATTTTTACTCACTACTGATGCATCCAATTATGCATTGGGAGCGATATTAAGTCAAGGAGAGTTCATTAAAGACTTACCAATAGCTTTTCGATCTAGAACTTTAGATGATGCAGAGATAAATTATAGTACGATTGAAAAGAAACTTTTGGCTATAGTTTGAACCGTTTGACATTTTCTTCCTTATTTATATGGTCGTAAAGTTACTCTCATTACAGATCATAGACCTTTGCTTTGATTACATGAATTAAAAGATCCAGTTTCTAGATTGGCAAAATGGAAAATTAAACTCAGTGAATATTTATGTCATTCAATATAAACCCGGAAAAATAAATTCCAATGCAGATTCTTTATCTTGAAATCCTTCTGATTTGAATCAAAATCGAAATGATGAGATCAATTTTTGTGCAATGTTTAGCTCGACCCATATCCGTGAGCGCGCCACGGGGGAAGAGACTAAAAATTCTAACGATGACGTAATTGACAATCAGTGACTTGAACCAATTGATGAAATTGATAATGAAATTAATGAATTGAATGAATATGTTTTACTTTTTAGTGACATTTCTGATTCTGTAAATGATGAGAAGGAATCACATATTTCTGATTCAGAAAATATTAATTATGATACTGCAGAAGAGGAAGAAACAGCAATAGTACAAGCCCCCTCGGGTACAGCGATCCGTATGGTCCAGTTCCGGATCGTTACCGGGTGTAGGGAAAGGGACCCCCAGTCGGCGCACTACCATAGGTCTGTTATGCTACAAGCTGAGGGTGATGGGCACTCGAATCCCGAAATTGATAGGGAAATTAGGGATTATTCCTTAAAAAATGATCGTCTTGGTGAAGAGACAAGTCTGGGGAGTTCAGTCGATTCAGTCGAAGCTTAGACGAGTCAACCGGATGATGGAGGAGAGTGGCATAGATATTCATGCTCAAGGACAACCACGGTCTGCACTCGGGGACGCGTCCAGTCATCTGGTAGTTTGGTTCCCGAAAAATTCCCACATGGAATGTTTTTAATGAGAAAGTTTCTTTAAGGGGTCCCTTTTAACATATCAAAAATTCTAGAACAGATCAATTGCCAAACCGGGTTTTTTTCGAAAACAGTTCCAAAAATTACGTTTGCGTGGACGGATATTTCCCATTGAAATTTAGAGCAAAATGTCCAACATAAAAAACAAAGAGGACAAAATTATGAGAAAATTTTGTTTGAAAAATAATCCACTATCTACAATAGGTTTCGAGTTAGGATATATTGAAAAAACCCCACTTTTTTGGATTTTCAGCGAAAAAGCACTAGGTTTCAAAAAACACTGTGTACCTTTGCACCTAATTACCACACGGAAAAGTGTTCCGCAGGTGAGTGAAAGTAGACTCAATTCGCTGTGATTTAAAAAAAAGAACAATGTCCTACCTATAATAGGTCATAAGTTATGACCCCTCAAAGTTGGCCATTGTTGCCTGTTTTTATGGGCAAAAAAGTGGAGTTCAGTTTTTTCAAAATAAATCGAGTGAGGTTTAGTTTGTATTGATAATGCCAGAGGATGAAATAGTCTATAAAATTCTGCGTACATCTAAAAAAAAGTCTTTTAGACCTATTATTTTGAGAATTGCAAGGTTTCAAAAATTTCATTTTTTTTCGCATTTTTGACCAAAAACGAAAATGTTTTTTTTTGAAATACCTTGTTTCCTGTGGATCCTACGACAAAGTTTATACAAAACAAATGAAATTGGAGTCAATTTAGCGTAATTTAAAACAAAAAAAAACTGCCCTAGCCCTAATAGGTCACGAGATATGACCTTGGAAAGTACACTCTTCTTGCATATAGGCATCTGAGCGTACCGTAAAGTAGAACTACGCTTATATTTCGAAGTTTTTGTCCCAAATAAGTGTATACATTTCATTTATCATGTACAAAACGTATTTTTACATTAATAAATAAATAATTGTTTATAACAAAAGCTTGCTATCACCACTTGTGATTACTTTTTAGCCCTATTTTAGTACTTTTGTGGCAAAAAAGTGATTCTAATTGATTGGAAATGTGTGATATGTTTTTTTATCGATAAAAAAATATTTTTTATTAATAATTGTTTATAATAAAATCTTGCCATAGCCACTTTTGAGTACTTTTGAGTACTTTTCTAACAAAAAAGTAATTATATTTGATTAAAAATGTGATATATATTTTTTATCAATAAACAAATAGTTTTTCAATAATTTTTTGCAACAATATCTTCTAACGAATGTTTAATCAAATATAATTACTTTTTTGTTAGAAAAGTACTCAAAAAGTACTCAAAAGGTGCTATGGCAAGATTTTATTATAAACAATTATTAATAAAAAATATTTCTTTATTGATAAAAAAACATCACACATTTTCAATCAATTAGAATCACTTTTGTTATGAACAATTATTTATTTATCAATGGCAAAAAAAGTTTTATACATGATAAATGAAATGTATACACTTATTTGGACAAAAACTTCGAAATATGAGCGTAGTTCTACCTTTGCAGGAAGAGTGCACTTTCCAAGGTCATATCTCGTGACCTATCAAGGCTAGGACAGTTTTTCTTTTAAATTACGTTAAGTTGGCTCCACTTTCATTTGTTCTGCATACACTTTGTCGTAGGATCCACAGGAAACGAGGTATTTAAAAAAAAAAACACAACTTTTTCGTTTTTAGTCAAAGATGCAAAAAAAAATGAAATTTTTGAAACCTTGTAATTCCCGAAATAATAGGTCTAAAAGATTTTTCTTTTTTTAGATGTACGCAGAATTTTATAGACTCTATTTCGTCCTCTGGCATCATCAATACAAACTAAACCTGACTCGATTTATTTTGAAAAAACTGAACTCCACTTTTTTGTCGGTAAAAACAGACAAAAATGGCCAACTTTGAGGGGTCATACCTTATGGCCTATTATAGGTAGGGCATTGTTCTTTTTTAGAAATCACAGCAAATTGGGTCTGCTTTCACTCACCTGTGGAACACTTTTCCGTGTAGTAATTAGGTGCAAAGGTACACAGTGTATTTTGAAACTTAGTGATTTTTCGCTGAAAATCCAAAAAAGTGGGGTGTTTTTAATATATCCTATCTCGAACCGTATGGAAGATAGCGGATTATTTTTTCAACCAAATTTTCTCATAATTTTGTCCTCTTTCTTTTTTATGTTGGTCATTTTGCTCTAAAATGCAATGAGAATAAGCCGTCCACGCAAAAGTAACTTTTGGAACTGTTTTCGAAAAAAAACCCGGTTTGGCAATTGATCTGTTCTAGCATTTTTGATATGTTGAAAGCGACCCCTTAACGAAACTCTCTCATTAAAAACATTCCATGTGGGGATTTTTCGGGAATTTCACTCATTAGCCATACCACGCTGAAAACCCCAGTTCTCGTCAGATCACTGAAGTTAAGCAGCGTTGGACGCGGTTAGTACTTGGATGGGTGACCATTCAAGAATACTGACATGAGTGCTGTTGGCACATCGTGGGTGTGGTGAGCCCACACTTGTAGTTATTTATAACTACAAGAAAAACCTAGAAACACTACCCGAATCGGGTAGTGTCACGCCTACCCTGAAAGGGAAATGGTTTAATGGTATATATATATATATATATATATATATATA
>CAKNYM010018626.1:0-10040 GCA_932195095.1 Andricus curvator
CGATGTTACTAAATATCTCGAAAATATGGAACACATTGTGAGAAAATTTAAATTGTAAATAATTGTTTAGTATTGGGAAATAATTCTGTTCTTAATATTTTGATACCACACTCTATTTTGTAAACTATTTTACATTTTCAAAGATATGAGAAAAATGAAATTATGGGCAAAAAATTATTTCGAAAAATTCAAAAAAAAATGTAGAAGCTTTTTAATAATTTTGAAAGATTTAAGGAGATTAATTTTGTTTTAAGTTTTCTGGGAACATTTTTGATGGTTTAGGTTTTATTTTAAAAGAATAATTCTAAGGGCCGGTTCCACCAAATCCGGTTAAATCAGTGGTTAACTGACGGCGGGTTAAAGTTAACGCCATAGTTAAGCTTGGATTATCCTGTTGTGCGTTCCACCACATTTTTCGTGGGCGCGGTTAGCTAACCAGATAGTCGTTTCGAAGTAACTCCTATTTTACTTCAAATCATTCGTGTGATTGGCTACCCGTCGGTCGAGTGGAAAGCAAAGCAATATGTCCGTGCGCGTCAAATCCAGGTAAGGTTCACGCCACGCTCGTGTCTGCACTAACCTAAAAAAAGTGAATGTTTGTGTATGTTTTGTTCGTGATATATTAATATATCACATATAAATTCAAAAACATCTTCTTCGACTTCGTCATCAGACGATCTCAGAACTTCTTCCTAAAACTCCATATTTCACAACGACACTTCAGTTTTTAGGTTAGAGGACGATTAAGTCGCCTTAACCGATCAATTTTGACCGGTTAGATTTAACTGTGGTTAACGCGAGTTAACCGGCCGCTAAAAAGTGGTGGAACGCGTAACTAGGTTTAACGGATGATTAACTTTTTAATCGAGGTTGGTGGAACCGGCCCTAAGTTTCGAAGATTTCAAAATGTGTGGAAAAAGAATATGCAAATTTCAAATTTCCGACACTTTATTTATTAATCCCTCTCGTATCCCCTTTCTCACCATAACTTTTTATATCTCGCCTCGGTCTAATGAGACAAACGCCGCCTTTAAGTCCACGAATATTACTACCATTGCTCCTTTCTCCCTTTTAATCCTCTTATTTACTAAATAGTTCAGCACATATATATTGTCCATCACCCCCATCCCTTTTCTAAACCCTGTCTGATTTGGAGGCTTTATCTGTTTCTCAACAACTTCTTTTTTCAACCTTTCCGATAAAACAGTCACATATACTTTATACAGTGTTGGCATTAGTGTCACTCCCCTATAATCTTTAACCTCCTCCCCTTTGCCTTTTTTCACTATTGGTATCACTACTCCTTCTTCCCATAACTCTGGCCACCCCTCTCCTCTCCATACTCTATTGCACATTATCCATACCCATTCCTTTAATTCTGTCCCCCCATGTTTCCATACTTCATTTGGAATCTCATTTATACCAGGTGCCTTTCCATCTTTCATCATCCCTAATACCTTGACTATTTCCTCCCATGTAGTGTCCTCCTCCTCATTTGTTTCCCTACCATCTTTTCCTCCTTTCCTAACATTGCTCTCAACCCCTCCTAGTAATTCCATAAAATATGTTTTCCATTCTACCATCTCAATATCCTGGTTTACTCTTTTCCTTCTTCTTCTCTCTCTATTTACCACCTTCCAAACCTCTTCTTCCGTCCTAACCTTCTCCGCTTCTTCTTCAAACATTTTATTTTCCTCCTTTTTTTTTATCACACAACTCCGTATACTCCTTCTTTTTTCTCTTATATTATTCTCCACTACTTCTTCCTTTTCTCCATTTTCTTAATTTCCTTTTCACTTCCTTCTTCTTCTGTTTACAATTCTCATCACATCCACTTCTATCCCCTCCTTCACTAACTTCTTTTTTGCTTGTGCACTCTAATACTCCTTTTATTTCTCCTATCATTATTTCCATTTCGTCGTTTACATTTCCTTCTCCCATTTTGATATTCCTGACTTTTTCTTTAAACGGTTCTTTACCTTCCATTGACCAATCCCCTCTTCCTGCTCTTTTTACTTTTGCTTCCTTCTTAGCCTTATTGTTATTACTCGTTTCTACCTCTACTGTCACTATTATGGAAAAGTGATCCGAATCTATATAGTTCCCTACCTCTAGTTTCTTAACCTTCTCTCTTACCTCGTCGTCCACTACCACATAATCAACTACCGTTCCCTCTTTTCTCCTGAACGTGTATATTCCCCTTCCTCATCCCCCTCTATCCTTCATTTAGGATAAACCATCCCATCTCCTCTAGGCTCTTTAACAACTTCTTTCCCTCCTCATTCAGTATCTTGTCTTTGAATTATCTTCCACGTTCTCCATCCTATTCACTTCCTCATCTATCTCCTGTTCTCGCATTGAAGTCTCCTCCTATAATAAGCCTAATCTCTTGCTTGTTTTCTTCCATCAGTTCTCTCATCTCCTCTGTTTTCTCCTGCATATCACCGTTCACATAAACCCCGACTATCTTCCACCTCTCTCCTCCCATATTTATCTCTTCTACTATTAAACCTTCTTTATGTTCTTTCAACTCTTTTTCATCCTTCTCTGTTATACATTCGTTTCTTACTCCCATCACCATTCCTCCCATTGCTCTGCCTTTTTTATTCTTCCTCTTTGCATTTTGAACCTGCCATTTGTAACCTCTTGGTAATCTTCCCCTTACTCTTTCCCATCCCTTTTCATCTAGCCAGGTCTCCATCATTACTACTACATTCCATTGTGTCAAATTTCTTATAAACTCCCTATCCTTTCTTTCTCAGCTTTCCAATCTTCCCTACGTTTCTTTCTCGTCTCTTTTTGTTTCCTACTATTTCTTATTTCTTTATCTCCCGTTCCTTTCTCTCCTAGTTTCCCGTTCACCTAATTATTTACTATCTCTTCCCTGTCCTCGTCCCAATTCCACCATACACCTTCTATCTGTCTCCCATAACAAAACCCATGTTCTTCTTCCCTCTTTTCTTTCCTCTTCCGCTATTTTGCTTAACTTATACTGTATGTTCCTTTCTCCCCATGTCAAATCATCCTCTATTCTCTCCGAGCTTCCATATAACACTCTTTTCTTTGTCATCACTTCCCTCTTATGTTCCCATTTCTTTAGTTTCACTAGTACCATTCTCTCCCCTCTTCGCTTCCTACACATCGGACTTCCTCTATCTCTACCTTAGCATAAATCCTTTTTAGTACTTCTTCCACTCCTTCCATCAGCTCCATACCCTCTAATCTTAGACCCTTTATCACTATATTTCTTTTTATTCCTTCTCTCTCTTTCTTTTCTATTCTTCGTTCTATTTTTCTCAACCTTTCCTTCTCCTTATTCCCACTCTCCCCATCTCCAAACTCACGGTTCGAGCATTCTATTCTTTTTATTCTGCCTTCCAACTCATCTACCTTTTTATTATACTCTTCCTTCTTTTCTACTCTTTGCTCCAACGTCTGCATCCTTTTCTCTAGCTTTTCCCTGACTTCTTCCCATTTTCTCATTTCTTTCCTAAGTTCGGCTTTTCTTCATACATCCCCATTACTTCTATCATCATTTCGCACGTTTCTTCCAATCCTTTCTTTTACAACGGATCTTTAGCCCCAGCTCTGTCTGTCCCCTTATTTTTCTCATCCTCCTCGACAAACCCATGTTTTTCCCACAGCGATCTGTACATATTTGGATTTTTCAAGCTTGACTCTATGTCTTCCTTGTCTTCACTGCTTCCCTTTTCCCCTCTCTTCCTTTTGATGAATGCCTCAATCGATCCCACGCTCTTCGCCCTCAATCTATCTTTTTCTACCGTTTTCCTATACTTTCCCCTTGCCCTCCTTTCATTGTTCACCCCTATCGGTGTACTGAAAACTTCCTGGTCTAAATACTCTAAATCCCTGCTTTCCTTGCTGGTACCCGCTCCGCTAGGCATGAATCCAATTCAAACTATCCCGCCTTCTATCGTTCTCTGACTCTATCTATCGTCGCGTCTACCTGCCTTGCCTTTCTCCTCCTCTATCCTGCCCTGCTACAACCAACTTGGTCATTCCACCCTGTCACAAACCTCAAACCCACCTAACCTCAACTTCCACACAAATCTGTCTTGATCCCCAAAAATATCCTCACCCCCTTGTCAATCTTTCAATCTCTCAATCAATCCCTCACAAACGAACCCTTCTATACACAACCACAATCCACTCACCTCAAATTTCCCCACAATTATCGGAAAAACTCAGCACCAAAATTTAACCGCTACCACACACGTTCACGCGGGAAACGGAATTCCAGCAAATCTTCTCGTCCTTTCTAAAAATTATAAATAACGTATATGTAGATCCTCTTTGAGTGGACAATTTTTGTCTAATTTTTTTTTTAAATCTTGTGTCGCTGAGCATCTTCTGTCGATTAATTTTGTTCATAGCTTGCGTCGTTTGTACAAAAATTTAATTTTTTTTTATTTTTAATGTTATTTTTAACGATTAAAACAAAACTACGCCTCCTATGAAAAAATGATGAGTCACAAATTTGTAGTTTTTTAGGGTTAACAGCTGTTGACAAATTGTTTTTCTCGTAGCTTGTGTCGTTTGTTCAAAAATTTAATTTTTCTATTTTTAATGTTGTTTTTCACGAATAAAACAAAAACTACGCGTCCTATCAAAAAGTGGTTAATATCAAAGGACAATGTTAAAAATCGGTCGATTTCTGCCCCAATCCGGAACGTTTTATAGCTATTGGAAATTGCTCTAATAGGCTTTGTATTTTATGGAAATGCTTGTTTCAAACCGGCTTACTCCGGGGAAATTGCTACAGCTTGTCATGCATGCGTAAAATCATATAAACCTTGTTCAACCGCTGAGAATGGATTCGTGGAAATCGATCGATTTTCCCCGCTCTGGAACGTTTTCTATCTATTGGAAATGGCTCCAATAGGCTTGTATTCGATGGAAATACATGTTTCGTACCGGCTCACTTCGGGGAAATTGCTACAGTTTGCCATATATGCGTAAAATCTGAATATCTACCATTACAGTATGTTATGTATAAGTATAACATTCCATTGCGTCATATATAAGTATCTACCATTATAGTTGCTTATAGAATTGAGATCCCATCGCGAAAGTAACCCTTTTGTGTGGAGTCAATAACAATAAAATAATAATAGTCAATAACAAAGTTAAACAGGTGAATCTAAGTAAATATCCTGCTACTGCAATTGCCTTCAGCGGTTAAACAAGGTTTATATGATTTTACGCATGTATGGCAAGCTGTAGTAATTTTCCCGGAGTAAGCCGGTTTAAAGTAGTCCGGCTACTGGAAAAGCTAGTCAAAGCTATGTCCATTATTTGTTCCTGAAATTTGGAACTAAATCCAAAATTTGGCCAGCTTATCAATCAATAAATTGAGTATTAGATTTGTATGCTGATTAAAATAAATAAAATGTTTTTAAAATAATAATAGAATGTAAATTTAAATGTTGATTTGACTCGATTCGAGTCAACGTCATTTTTCACGCTCAGCAGTTGGCAGCGTAACCACATGTCGAGAAAGTCTAGAAAGTAAACATAACCTGCAATAAACCGGCAACAAAATCATTAGTTAAAATTTCGCGCGCTTCCCGATTCCAGCAGAACCTCAGAGAAGCTGTACTGCCAACCTTAGTCAACGCCACACCGTTATCATCATATTTTACCTCGGTATGTTTTGCTAAAATTAAGCTCAAATACCCTGGAAGCAAGTACAAATGAGCAGTAATTCAAATTTCACATTATATTTTCTGTCTCCAAAACAGTTTTCCTAATAATATTCAACGTGTTTTAAAGCCAAAATTAACCATTTTTGGAGCCCGCGAAAGGCCTCTCCATAAGATACCATGTTTTTTGACACGTCTTTGAACAACGATAATTCAAAATTTAACCTGAAAAGGACCCCTAAAAAAGGCATTATGTGAAAGAGGACATATTGTTCCGTAAAAAAAATAGTTGTTACGATTTTGCATCTGACCGATCCAATAGCCGGACTACTTTGAAACATGTATTTCCATCAAATACAAGCCTATTAGAGCAATTTCCAATAGATAGAAAACGTTCCAGAGCGGGGAAAATCGATCGATTTCCACGAATCCATTCTCAGCGGTTGAACAAGGTTTATATGATTTTACGCATGTATGGCAAGCTGTAGCAATTTTCCCGGAGTAAGCCGGTTTGAAACATGCATTTCGATCAAATACAAGACTATTAGAGCAATTTCCATCTCTTTACAGAAAATGTTAGAGTGAGAAAGGTCTGATGTCACATTGAGGTTGAATACCGGCGTGCCACACCGAGACATAACCTCTCTACATTATTTATTCGTTGACGTGTCACATCAAACTTTTCTCACTTTAACGTTCTCTGCGAAGAGAAAGAGATAGAGTTAGAGTTAGAGATGTGCACATGCGATGTATCCTCATAATTGATTGCATTTCTTCGAGTTCGCCACTTATTATACAATTACTGCGACAGATTTCGGATGCAACTATTCTTAAACTTACTAGGGAATTCTTACAATTAGACAAGAATATATATTCTTAAGGTACGAGGGCCTCCGTCGTACATTAGGAATATATTCTTGGCGCCTATTTAAGTTGCAAATATTCTCAAACTTAGTGGGAAATTCTTAAAATTAGAATAACGTTTTTTCGGTGCAGAAAATAAATGTCTTTTTCATTAAATGATCATAATTTCTACAAATATCAATGCGAAAAGGTTGAAAAAATTATTACTTATTCAAAATTGGAAATCAATGTGAATTCAAATTTTATGATAAATTACTTTTCAATTATCATATCAAAAAATGATATTTCGAAAAAAATGCATTATTGGACTAAAAACAAATTCTTTTAAATCATACAATATTTGAACCTGGGTGGCTTAATCAAGTTCGATCTTATTCATTTTCAGTATTATAAGAAATTAAAAATATTATAAGCAGAAAATTCCATAGTAAAATTCGAATGTCAAAACAGTATTTTTATTATATAATTCTTCAGAATATCTTTGAATTTTGAAACTTTTGTGTCAAACAAAAATACTGTATTGAAGTATAAAGTAGACGTTATTCGCTATGTTTACTTATAATAATTATCTTAACTAATATGATGATAAAAGATTAAATATTATAAAATAATTTTCGACAATTTCACTTTTTAAAATGTCAGTGGTGTAAGTACTGTAGAGAAAAAACCCGCTTTGTCGCTGGAAGGGGGTCTAGATTGAGAAGCGAAAATACTATACTATGCTATACTGTTGTCTTACTGACAAGCAAGTTTTAAGTCAGCCCTCTTTTTTAATTTCAAACGGACCTCCTAAAAAAATGTTCGGAGGGGGCCTACACGTTTCTAATTATGCCACTGAACTTACTTAATTGCCATTTCAAAGAGTAGGCTGACAGTCTCGCGCAAAGCTTATTGCAATGCGAAAAAGATCAAACTCACTTGCAAAAGTCAAACTCACAATTCTTTGCTTACTATGAAAATTAGTTGTCCATACAGCTTACATGTTTAACTGTAATATTTCAAATAGTTATTGGAGCTGCTTGTTCTAGTAATCTTTCTTTTTACAATTTGAAGTAGTAATGCTGACTTTAGGGTTTGCATATTTTGAGATCACTATCTGATACAGTATCAAACACTATTCAAATTGTTTCTTGTACAATGCGAACAAGTAAACTTCAAGTTCACAATGCATGAAAGTGAATCTTACTATCCACTTTTTTCCGTGAATTACTCCTCCATGACACAATATTGGCATCGCATAGTGGTCGGAATAGCAGGAAAAGCTGGCCAAAATTCAAAAAATCGATTTTTTTGTTGCGTAAAACCAAATACGGCATTCTATAAACAATTAATCTCTGCATCAAATGTCGAAAGAAATCGACTCCGTCTTAAGCATGTGGGCTTTCAGAACTCAAAGTTTTCTTGCCAGAAAGTCTTAGCAAACCAAAAGTTTATTAAAAAACATGATCGCAAAAAAAGCTCCGCGATGCTCCGCTGTGATTCTTATTAAAATACAAAGTCAAGGAGGTGGTGATTGAAAAAATTAAAAATTTTGCTGCGCCTAACTGCGACTTTCGTTTTAAACACGTTTACAAGACAAGTTGTCGCGCATGGTGTTTAGGCGCAGTAGGAGCACAAACTAGTAACAAATAAAATCGTTGTTCAGCTTTTCAAATTATCTCCGCCATTTTGTTTTTGACAATTTTGACCTCAAATTCAAATTCCTTGGCCAGGAAAACATAAGGTTACTGAGTATCAAGAATGTTCATTCACTATTTGAATTTTGGCCAACTTCTTGGTTATTTACGACCACTGTGCATCGGGTCGCGGTTTCACGGGACATTTCTGCTCCATATGATGGGATTAGGGTGAACCGTTCCCTGGGCAGCTCTTCTTCGGTAAACACTTCCCTAGTAAAATAATAAAACTTTCCCACATAGTGGTGTCGACAACTATAATGATTGTAGAAAGAATACGACTAGAATGATAAAATGAGGAGGGATGATTTGATTAAAAATTTGTAATAAATCTATAAATACATAGTACATCGTACTCCGTACATATTAGTTAGTTGAAGTTAAATTAAAATTAAGATCATTAGTGTTGAGTTGAAATCGCATGTCGCAATGAATTGATGCCCAGGACAGTGCTGCATGGGGAAAGCATGGACAAACGCATGGACAAAAAAATGGGAAAATTCGTAGAAATTCCTGTAAAATCCATTAAAATCTTTGGAAAGCGTACAACCCTATTAAAATAAACATACCTCATTTCAAATCCCTTCAATATACATTAAAATTAATTAATTTATTGAAGTTTTCTGAAAAAATTTGTTCAAAAGTCCCTAGTAACCTTTGAAATCCTTGGAGATTCAGTAAAATCCTTAAAACATTTGAAATTCCTTGAAATACCTTAAAATCCAATGAAATTTCGTGTAATTTCATTTATTTTCCAAAGTTCTCTAGAAATGTCTTTTAATCGAGCTTAAAATCTTTTGAGATCGTACGAAATTCTTTGAAATCTCTTCAAATTTTCGACATCTCTTAAACGTATTAAGTAGGTAATGCTAGTTTCTTTTTGCTAAAACTAGAGGGTTGCACCGACAGACTTTTGACCGGCGGCGGCGATTTGAGCAATTTTGATTGGCGGCGCGACGGCCCGCTGCCTTTTTCGCTTCTCGGCGGCGGCGTGACGGTGTAGTTTATTTATTTTTTGTTTTGGCATACAGCTTGGAAAATATAAAAATAAATAGGAAGAAAAGATCAACTTTCAGCATAAGATATTTATTTAAATCGGTTTACTTTAACTCCTAATTCGTCGCAGGAATTTCCGCAACAAATCAAAATCCACCGGATCACCCGGCGGAAAGAAATTCGGTATCATGTAAATTGTGACGGTGTGGGGTTTCACAATAGAATTTATCTATTGATTAACAATCACTTATGATTTTCCACTTAAACCAATCACTTAATCCACAATATTGGTTAATCACTAAATTTCGGGGGTTTTGGGCTCCGTAGAACGAAACACACGGAATAGAGTTTCAATACTTTATTTTCAAGACACGGTCGGAGTAGAACTGAAGCCCCGAGCCCAGGCGTTACATGTAGAGGGCTCGCGTAAGGGGATTTATCAACGTTATAAAAAGGAATTCCAGTTTCCGGCCGCATGGTTGAATATTTTCATCTGATATTTTGCATACCTCATCTAAATATTGGTCTCTTTTCCTGTGAAGTCTCGGTTTTTTGAAAAAATGTTCATATTAGACGTTACAAACAAAAAGAAAAGAACAATAGAAAAAAAATGCAGTGACGCTCAGTACTAGCTGAGTGTGTATTTTCGAGGCCTGAGCCTCGACCCTCGTCAAAGCTACGAGGAAGACGCGGTAGCGCGAGTGGAGACTCTGGAGCGCCTCGAATTACCCGAAACGATTCACCTTCCTTATTGTTATGAGATGCAGGCCGGTTCAAAAAACTGAAATTATGAAAGCATCGCGTGATTCAATTTTAATTAGCAGAAATAGTTTATTCATAT
>CAKNYM010018626.1:13040-26184 GCA_932195095.1 Andricus curvator
TTACAATTATTGATAGTCTGCTCGTCACTTGGTACATATAACGTCCTTTGATCATTCAGTAGGATATAATCGTGTTCGGGAATTACTGCTAGGAATGTACTCTGGATTTTTGTTGATATAGGGATCAGATGGTGCACTTGGTAAGTTTCGGTTTCAAGTTGGGGAACTTTAATCGAGTACAATAGTCGTTTGTTTATTATGCTTATATTGACTTGAGAAATATCTAAAATGTTCTGGAAATTCTCTTCTGTGAGAGGTATTTGATATTTTATGTTGTTGTCTTGTTCAAAATCATGTAGACTATTTAGAAATGTCCCGGGAGTCAATATCTGGGGATGTATGATACCATGCTTCCCATCATTTATTGAATCGATCAGAAGGTTAATGTCAGCGCTTAGCTCTTGCAATGATAATGTGAAAGTGGTTATTTGGTTATTTATAATTATTCTTTGTGTATTAGTGTTTGTTTGATTAATTATTTTATTCAAGCGCTCTACGTTTGTTTTACTGTACAAGCTGAGTACCTGAATGTCCTGGGAAGCTGAATTTAGAATTGTTTTAATAATTTTGGTCTGATTGGATATGCTTGTAGCGAGTACTCTATTATCTGTGTAAAGTTTATCTAATTCGTTGTTGATATACTCCAAATCTTTTTCCTCTAAGGTACCAAATAGAGTTTCAGAGATACTACCAAAAAAATTGAAGAATCCTATTTTGATGCGGCGAGTTTCTAAGAGCTGGTTCAGGATCCTTTTATTAACGCCTAGACGATCGATTTGAATTTTCAGTATCTTTAGTTCAAACTGCTCAATACAGGCCTGACACATCTGATTGGCATTTTGATAGGCGTTATCGAGGTCGGTGAAACGTTGCTCAATTTGCGAGGGTTCGACAGAAACGACTAAATGCCAGGTGGTATGATATAGTTTGGCGGGACCAATATCTTCTGCGTAAACGGTGGTCTCGTCAAGTGGTGCAAATATTACCTTTCCAAAAGCAGACAGGATGAGCAGCAGCATTATCATCAATCTTCAAATCAGTAGTAAAATGATTTTAATTGATTGGCGTGAACCTGCACTCTTTCACTGTCCAGAAGAATTGTATAATTATTGTTGTTTCCAATTTCTACTATTGTGGCAGGGCCTAGCCAATCTGCATCTAACTTTGATGTTTTTCGATTATTAAAAGTTAGGACCATATCTCCGATATCGAATATGGTTTGAGGGATAACTATATGTTTATCTTGAATCTCCTTGTATTTTTGTTTTTGTTTCTCTATTTTTTGTTTAGCTTTACTGATGTATTTCTCGTGCCGTTCTCTCCATAACGAGACTAACTCCGAGTATTTTAAACTAGTGGTAGTTGCTAACACGGAGGGGATGTTAGCCTTACGTCGGAACGTTAGTTCGAAAGGTGTAAATCCTGTTCCCTCATGTGCTGACGTGTTATGACCCATGGTTATTATCTTTAAATTTTCGTCCCAATCATTCTGATTTTCTTCCGTTGCAGTTTTGATAAGATCTTTTACTACTGTATGCGCTCTTTCCAAACTGCCGTTACTCTGCGGGTGAAAGGTACCAGTTTTTATACTCTTGTTTTTAAAGAGGTTTTCAAAATTCAACATTAGTTCCGAGACAAAATTACTACCCTTGTCAGTAAGTATGTGTTTTGGCGAAGCGAAGATGTAAATATAATGATCCAGGAGTTCTGTGATAATTGACTCAGAAGTCGTGTCTTTCAGAGGTATGAGCATGAGATATTTTGTCAACTGGTCCTGCAATGATAAGATGTATTGATAGTGTTTTTGCGTGATGGGTAACGGGCCAAAAATATCCAAGGCTATCTTTTCATTGGGCTCCATAGGCGTATCGGGTATTATTGATTCTGCATTTGGTCTAACGCGAGTTAATTTTTGCCTTTGACATATTGGGCATCTTTTTACGTAGTTGATAATATCCTGTTCCATGTTATTCCACGTACCCAATTCTCTAGCTCGCTGTATCGACTTATTTTCACCAAAGTGTTGTGCAATCGTGATCCCATGACACTCGCGAATTATTGCTTCTCTTTCTTCGTTAGTTAGCTCTCCGGTAGCATTCTCGCAAAAGAGGAATTGTTGTTCGAGTCTTTCGCTTCCGAGAAAGTGTATCATTATTTTCAATTTTACCTTTTCTATAGGAGTTATGAGAGGATCTATGGCGTGCAAACGTACTCTCGTTAATTTTCGGTTTTTGCACATTTGACTTTTTTCGTCAAGGAGTGTTAGCCACTTAATCTCGTCGAAGGGAGGTAGAAGAATGTAATCTTGTTGCAATAATTGCGGTGGTATTTTGCTTTGATTCTTATAAAGTTTTACCCATAATTTACCTTCGGCGTTCGGTTTTAAAATTGTATTGTTTTCTGTTTTATTCTTCTGCCAATTAATATATCTCTCGTGAAGTAAGATGTTCAGTTCTTCATCAACCGCATTCATAATTGGTGGTTCAATGCTGACGTGTGAACCTGCAGGACTATTTGGTTCCACAGATAGGTCTATGGGTTCACTGTCGCTTAAACTTTCATCAGTTGTTTCGGCGTTTGGTGTGGCTGTGTCTCCTGCGGTTTGGCTCTGTGTTTTTGCAAGTTTTTCATTGCGAATTGGTGGCACTCCGGACAAAGCATCAGCTGCTTTATTATCTTTCCCTTTGCAGTACTCAATCACATAGAAATATTCCTCGAGCTTATGTCTCCACCTGAGTAGTTTCGTGGAAGGATCTTTAACGTTAAAGAGCCAAGTCAGGGCCTGATGATCTGTTCGAATTCTGAACTTGCGTCCATACAAGTACTGTCTCAGGCGCTTTACTGCCCATACGATGGCTAACAGTTCTTTTTCAGTAGTACTGTAATTTTCTTCAGCTTTATTAAGCCCCCTGGAGATGTAACAGACTGGGTGTCCAGCTTGTGACAAAACTGCACCTAGACCCTTATTTGAAGCATCCGTAGTTAATGTAAACTCTTTTTTATAATCAGGATACCACAAGACGGGAGAGGAACATAATTCTTTTTTTAGAATCTGGAAGGCTTTTTCACATTCTTGCGTCCAAGTAAAGTTTACTTTGGTTTTTGTTAGTTCCGTTAGGGATTTGGCCTTGCTGGAAAAATCTTTAATGAACTTCCGGTAATAACCGGCAAGTCCCAAAAAGGATTTTACTTCGGTGGCGTTACTGGGTCTCTTGAAATTCGTGACAGCCTCGAGTTTTTTTGGGATTAGGTTTAACTCCATCTTTAGTGATGACGTGTCCCAAGTACTCAAGTTCGGGTTTTAAGTACTCACATTTATCGGGCTGCAGTCTGAGTCCAGTCTGTCTCAGCCTTTCAAAGATGGTGACCAAATTCTGATTATGTTCCTGTAATGTGAATCCAAAAACCACAATATCATCAAGGTACACGAAACATATTTTGCCAATTAATCTTTTGAACGCAGTATCCATCATGCGTTAGAAGGTGGCAGGGGCATTCTTTAACCCAAATGGCATATTTTCAAATTCGAAGTGTCCTTCTGTCTTTTCGTTTAGCTTGCGGAAGTCCACTACAATTCTCCACTTTTTCTTACCTGAAGCATCCGTTTTTTTTGGTACAACCCATAATGGAGAATTGTACGGTGAATCGGAATCCCTTATTACCTTCTTGGTGTACATTTCCTCAACTTGAGTATTTATTTCTTGCTTATGACACTCCGGGGTTCTGTAGGACCTGTTGTTGATGATCTTTTCATCTTTTATAACAATTTTATGTGCGGCTAAGTTTGTACATGGCACTGGATCTCCTGGAAGCGAAAAAACATCATGATAATGTACAATAATTTCTTCTATCGAGACTCTGTGATCTTCTTCGATGTGGGAGAGTCTAGAATTTTCCCGTAGTAGTGAAATTCGTTTGCAGTACTCTTCTGACGTTATGTATTGAATTCTTTCCTTTGGTTCCTGAACCTTGATGTAATTATATTTGATTTCGCTTGTTCCCTTGTTCTTCCGTGATTCGGTAGATCGAAGCCGGCAAGCAGGGATTTTCTTCTATATTCACGTGTCCATTTTTCTTAATGGTATCGATTTTTACAATTTTGACACTGGATTCGGGGATAAATATGCCATTGTCAATCAGATCATGATTGTGTCCATTTAGTTCTAAATTCCTGTTGGATAGGTTGAAGTCATACTTGTATAGAAACGGTATTCCGATTATTCCGTCTTCAGGTATAGGAAATTCCTCAGAAACTGTATAAAAAAGATGGTCTTTAGCAAGGTATTTCCAATTAATTACCCGTGTAGATAAATGCCTGTCGTTGCCCATGTAAAATTCTTTATTGCAATTTTCGGTGGGATATTTCGGGTGTAAAAGATTTTCTTTAATCAAATTAATCGATGATCCACTGTCGATTAATAATTTTCCCTCTCGTCGTAATCCGTGTAAGTCTGCTCGTATTGAAAACAGTCGTCCAGATATGTCTGATACTCGATCTCTCAGGCCTGCATCTCTTCCTCCTGTTGAGTTTCCTCGTAATCTTTTTCCTCTTCCGCTTCTTTTTCGTACGTGCATTTCACTCTTTGTGGTGAACGATTGAGGTTTTTGCCTGACTGAAAATTTTTCTTCCGGTAACACTGGTTTTCGGTGTGACCGGGTGACTTACAAAAACTACACAATAGTTTCATTCTATCGACTAGTGGCATAGACTGGTTTGGGGGTTTATTGTTCGAGATACCAGTCGGCTGAGGAAAAGATTTCGACGGCGCATGTTGAGGGAGTTTCCTACTTGTCAGAAGTATAGTGGCTTTTCTCGACTGTTGCTTTTCCCTAAACCATTTCTTCCCGCAGATTCATGATATACTTTTTAATAGCCGACCTTTCCTCGATTTTCAACGCTAGTTTTCTTTCCGTTGCATTCGAGTGTTCTGCTTGTAGGGCATATTGCAATTAATTTAGTTGTTGCCGAAATCTCTGATTATAACCTTGCACATTTTCGGTAGCTTGTTGTCTGACATCTAATTTTGATCGAGCTAAATCGACGGAGCTATTGGTGCCTAAATTGTGTCTTAAAGCTTCGAACAATTCATCGTAACTACAAATGTGCGTGAATCTAATAGCCCTTTTTGCATTTTCAATTATTTTTTCCGCGCTTTTGGGCTCTTTTTACACTTTTAATAAAATCTTCTACGCCATTATCGTAGCGCCCTTTTGAAGGCTCTATAGTCCTGATTATGTCCTTAGCAGGCGTCGACCCATTTTCTGGATCTTGGGCAATACGGCTATCTAACGGAATGTGTTCACGCGTTGGTCTTGTGAAGGACGACGGACGGACCTGTGTGCCGCTTTCCGGGTTTTGGTTGACGCGATTGTCTGTCGAAGTCTGTTCGCGTGGTGCCCCCAGACGGACAACGGATGGACCTGTCTTTGTTCGTGTGGCGGAGGGGACCCTGCGTTTGGCTGCTGTGCAGGAAGGGGAAGCGAAGTGTTTTCTGGAGGAGAATGCAGCGGAATGTGTCTTGACGAATCCCTATGCCTATCCTCGTCGTGCGACTCGTCTTTGGTTTCCAGCATATTGCTGTGCTTAGCAAGTTTTTCTATATCTTCTACTCTCTTTCTATTTTCATTGTCCAGGAGCAAAAGTTTTTCTTTCATAATCAACTGGTATTGATTCATAATCGACTGGTTTTGTTCGACTATCTCCAGTTTTTCCAAAATTTTATTGAGGATATCGGATGGAGGGAGTTGCTCGGCATTTGGAGGATTGATAGGATCAGCCGTTGTAGGGATATTAATGGAAGGGTTATCACTTAAATGATCTTCGGAATCGTTACCGCTTTCCTCCGTAGAGTATGAGATTTGCCTGCGATATGTTTTAAAATCCAGCGTGTCTATAAAATTTTATCTAATTTGGCAATTCAAATAAACCTGTGTGTAAAGTATAGAGACGCGCGTGGACCAAAAAATATTACTTCCTCGCCGAGTCGCGGGTAACACTTAGTATTACGAACAAAAAGATACTTCAAATTAAATATTCCTCATCTATTTTGATATTACTTACAGAAATTGCATTTTGTAGGTTTTCGGCGGTGGTCTCGGTGTTGTACAGCTAAGTGGTCGTGGGCGTTGGTGTCGGCGTTATCGGCGTGTAGACAGCAATTCCAATCGGTGCTAGCTTGGCTAGGTGACGTCTCCCCTTTCGAGGACTCTTGACCTCAGGACTACCTCCTAGAGTTACTTCGTTCACCTTAATCGTTGGTTTGCCCTTGTGCCTATTCGCGGTCAAATAAAAATTTGATGGCGAATATATGGTCAAAAGGAGAATTTAAGCAATAGTATTTTATTTTATTTTTACGACCGTTTTTAATTTCTGGAAACTTAGGCTTCTTGAAGTTCCAGGGCTTCTTTTGATCCCAGTACAGATCTCGTAAGGTCAGTGGGATCCTGGCAGGATCGCCAAAAATATGACGGTGTGGGGTTTCACAATAGAATTTATCCATTGATTAACAATCACTTATGATTTTCCACTTAAACCAATCACTTAATCCACAATATTGGTTAATCACTAAATTCCGGGGCTTTGGGCTCCGTAGAAAGAAACACACGGAATGGGGTTTCATTACTTTATTTTCAAGACACGGTCGGAGTAGAACTGACGCCCCGAGCCTAGGCGTTACATGTAGAGGGCTCGCTTAAGGGCTAGTTTAAGGGTAGTGGTGGGACAAAGGCCCATCTAAAGTAGCTTCAAGGCGGTGATGCAGAGTTTCGTCTCAACTTAAGATTACGTCGGCGCGCCGATACGCTACCACGCCCACGCCTACGGCGCCGAATTCGAATCAGCGGCGGCGCGGTTTTGAAGCAAGTTGGCCGGCAGCGGTGCAACCGTCCAACTGAAACGGTTTATGGAGGGGTCTTGATGTCAAGTTTTCTAGAAATGACTACGATGCGTCCCGGTAATATTTTTGAAAAAATTTCCAAAAATATTGTTTGCGTAGACTGACCCACACCCCATTGCATTTCAGAGCAAAACGTTTAACAGCAAAATTAAAGTAGATAAACTTCTGAGTATTTTGAGAGTGTAGTTATAACTCTTCAAATAGTCCGATTTTTGTTTCAAAAATCAGGCGAAAAACCCCAGTTCTGAAGTTTGTATCTATACTTTGGAACCTGTTAATTTTACGAAAAAATGTTCTGGATTTTAATTAAAGTAGACGCAATTTCGAGCAATTCAAAAAAAGCAGTGACCTAGCCCCAATAGGTCATAAGTTATGTCCTCCCAAACTTAACCACTTTTGACCTATATTTCAGGGTAAATTACTCGTATTCAGTTTCTTCAAAATACTTCGCTTATGGGCAAATTTTTTTATTTTTAGCAATTTTTTCCAAAAAAGGTTTTTCATGACAGCTCGTTTCTTGCATATCTTACAGAAAAACGGTAAGCAGATAAATTATAGAAGACTACATTTTGCGTCAAATGGAAAAATAAAATAAAAATGTTTTAGCTCTTATAAGTTACGAGTTATGACCATGAAACTTTGACCATTTCCATTCGGAAAGCTCTGTATGTACTGAAAAATGTACTGCGACCGTATTTGAGAATTCCGATGACATATATGCATTTGTAGTTCATTAAAAATACACTTTTTTCTTATTTTTATTTAAGACACAATCAATTGTTTAACCATTGTCTACATAATACTCTTCAGACTATCAATTGTGTGCATATTTGATGTATTTTCATTGTGAACATTATACACAGAAAAAACTACGCTGTAAGATATACTCCGAAAAATGATGAAATAATACTCTGTGGCGCAGTAACGGAGCCTTTCGTGCAACCACAGTGTAATTCTTACAATTTGGGAGAAATTAGTGAACCTCACTTCATCAAAGTGCAAGATTTACTCTGTGAAATTGTAAATCCATATTCAGATCGAATAGGGATGAGTGACAATTTAGCAATGTCACCCTGTAATCCCTACTTTGTAGCGAGCGCCAGATACAGCTCGCATTGTACACTGCGTGTCTTGCGAGAGTAGAGGTTACACTTTCGCTCAGTAATCCTTGTTCCTTCTAGGAGCAAAAATTATAGTTTCGCATTGTAACGAATATATTATTTTGAAAAGTATATTATTTGTAACTTATATTATTTGTACTTTTTATAAAAGTATATTATTTGAAAAATATATTATTTGAAAAGGAAAAAAATTATTTTATATATGATTATTGCACTTAATTTACGATTATTCTTACATAATTTTGCACGCACAGAGACTTACACATATTATCGCACGCTCAAACGCTTTGAAAAATCGCCCCCGCTGGAGAATCGAACCCTACCTAACTACCTAAAACCTGTCCTAAAACCTAAATCTAGCGCACGGGTTAGTCAAGTGAGCTACGGAACCGCTTAGATTTTTCTGACAAACTCTCGATCAAGCGGTTTCTCTGAGAAAAACGTGGCCAGCTAAGAAATGATAATAAATTTTTACTTAAAATTTTTTTAATTAATCTCTTACTGATGATATCTAATATTTTGTAAGGAGCTTGGGAAAAATATTTTGCTTAGAAGTATTAACTCACACAGTAAATATATTATTAGTAATTTATATGTATTATTATAAAATGAATTAAATTATAATTTTTAAAAAGTACATATTTTGTATTATTGAAAATTGAGACTTGAAAAATTTGTTCGAATGAAATTTTTGGAATTTTTAATTTGACTTTATTATCATCTCATTTTATTTAAAACGCAACATTCATTTACGTAACTGCTATATATAAGTAAAAAATAGTTTAAACATCGTAAATTTAAATTTTTAGCAAAAATAACATTTTTCTCATGAGATATGGGGGTGCTGAATTAGAATAAAAACTGTTTAAAACAAAAAAATATATATTTGGTTCCGAGAAATTAATGTTAAAGACCGCGATATTACAGTAGTATGGTAGATTTTATTGTTGTTGAAAATCTGAAAAAAATTAGAAAATATATTTTTTTTTCATGAAATGGTAGTAATTTCTACAAATATCAATGTGAAAAGGTTGCAAAAATTACTACTACGTTAAAATTGGAAATTAATTTGAACAAAAATTTTATTACAAATTAATTTTTAATTATTGTTTCAAAAAATGATATGTCGAAAACAATGCTTTATTCTAGTAAAAAAAAATGCTTACAAATATAATATTTGAACCTGGGTGGCTTAATCATTTTTAGTGTTATTAGAAATTAAAAATATCATAAGCAGAAAATTCCATAGTAGAAATAATTTCAAAAAAGTATTTTTTTATATATAATTCTTCAGAATATTTTTAAATTCTGAAAATTTTGTACAAATCAAAAAAGCAGTACTGAAGTATAAAGTAGAGTTATTCACTATGTTTATTTATAATAATTATCTCATATAATATTATGATAAAAAAGAAAACATAATAAAATAGTTTCGGACAATTTATTTCATTTTGTAAAATGTCAGTGTGCGGTCTGTCTTATAGACTGAGAAGCAAAAATCTGTTGTTTTACTGATAAGCAAGGTTATAAGTCGTCCATCTTTTTTAATTTCAAACGGACCGCCTAAAAAATTTTGCGGAGGGGGCCTACACGTTTCTAGTTGTGCCACTGAACTTACTTGCACTTACACTTGCAAAAGTCAAACTCACAATTCATGGCTTACTATGAAAATTAGTTATTCATACAGTTTACATGTTCAACTGTACTATTTCAAATAGTTATTGAAGCTACTTGTTCTAAAGTCGGCGTCAAAAGTACGCGACCCTCACTTTGGTCGCTCACAACTCGTTAAAAAAAATCGCAGAAAATTCTGGTCAGGTAAA
Organism: Andricus curvator; assembly: GCA_932195095.1. Lineage (NCBI taxonomy): Eukaryota > Metazoa > Arthropoda > Insecta > Hymenoptera > Cynipidae > Andricus > Andricus curvator. The sequence continues at coordinate 22,881 of CAKNYM010018626.1, forward strand.
TGTAAAAGCTTAAGGTCTCCCAAATTGAAAAATATTTATATTGTTGTTCTAAAAAAATTTTTACGACAGCGCTGATGTAAAACGTGCCAAAAAACAAGGTTTTGGAGACACTTTTTTTAAGCCTTGACTTTCGAGGCTTCCCAAAACGAGCTGGACGTTTTGAAAAATCGTAAAAAAATTCACAGACGCTCCTTAAGGTGTGCAGAATGCAACGCAGTTTTCCAAATTTCGAAATATGAAATTGTTTACTAATTACAGATCGTTTTCCACAAAAATATTACCTCGGAAAGAAATAATGATAGGAAGTTGTTTTATGACTTAAGATGTGCAGTTTTGTAACACAATTGAAGTTCATTTTGAAAAAATTAAATTAGATCAATATTTCGCGAAATAAACCTTTACGCATATTTCGGCATTTAATGAGAGTAGCCACCGTATAAAAAGTGTTAGAAAAAAAGAATCCATTTCACAGCAATAGGGACCTCATAAGTTCATATTTCGAAATTTGGAAAACTGCGTTGCATTCTGCACACCTTAAGGAGCGTCTGTGAATTTTTTACGATTTTTCAAGACGTCCAGCTCGTTCGGGGAAGCCTCGAAAGTCGAGGCTTAAAAAAAGTGCCTCCAAAACCCTGTTTTTTTGCACGTTTTACATCAGCCCTATCGTAAAAAATTTTGCCGAACAACAATATACATATCTTTCTATTCGGGAGACCTTAAGCTTTCACGTTTACCTGGCCAGAATTTTCTGCAATTTTTTTTGAACGAGTTTCATAACATAACCTAAAACTGAAATTGAACTGAAGTTTGACTTATAATCACTTACTGTTAAATAGTCAGTGACAGTGACTGACTAATTTTATTTCCAATCAGTTCTTTTTAACTAATTAGAATTTAAAGAGAATGCAAATATTCATTCTGGACTTATATCATATTATTAGCTTTTTTTAAATTAATATTATGTTGGAAGTAATAATCTGCTTTAGATTTGGTGGCTGAAGAAAAATAATTGGGACCCTTATATATTACCTTATTAGCACTTGAAGTGTATTTATTATTCTCTCCCGTACTAAGAAAAAACTTAAGTAAGTGACTTCGTGATTACGGTCTATTTTCTCATACCTGAAAATGTTAAATTCGACCTAAACGACAATGCCACTTACGTAAGCTTTTTCTTAGTGAGGCAGATATGGAGTTTAATCTAATCTCAATACACCTTTTAGTTTTTAATTAGAAAAATAATTATTAATTAATAATTAATTATAAAAATAAACTTAATATTGTAAAAAATAAAACAAATTTCGCTCAGCAAATAACACTATTTGAAAGTGGAGATATTACAATCTCGCCCAGTAACATTTTTTTCCTCAGTTCACACTATACCTCCAACACTCTCAGTTTTAGCACTTGACGCAGTACGTAAAAGGAAATGCTACAATTTCAAACTGCGAAATTGGTGAGGGTGAGACCCTATATTGGTATACCGAATTACTATTTCAAACTGCAGTATCTACTTTTTAGCTCACTTCTCATCGCAGTATGAAAGAGGATATCTTCCAAGTTATAAACTGTATAATTCACAATTTTTAATTTACAATGGGAAAACGTAACGTCTGCCAGCTTATAATAGTCCAGTCATCTGGTACTTTTATCCGGTAATTTTTGGAGGAGTCATTTTTTTTCTCTTAAATGCTTCATTTGGGGGTGCATAATAAGGGGTCAGGTTCCGTGAACAGAATTTTGCCCCGGAACACGCACAGAAAAAACAGAAGATAAACTTTACATCGATTTCCGACGAAAGATTCTCTGCAACAAAAATTAACTTCGGAGGATAAACTTTACACAAATATCGGTTAAACTTTCTTTTGTTTTTCCATGACAAACACATGTATTTTGGAAGAAGCGAAGTTGGCTGAACAAAACTTTATCGATCTAAAAAATTTCCTGCAACAAATTTTATTCTTAGTTTTTTCTGTGCGGAAATTTTTTTGGTAAAAGGTGCAAAATATCACATGGCAGTGGATTGGTGCTTCCCTGTGCATTTTAGGGATAAAAGTGTTCCTACCAAAATTAAAGTAGGTAAAATTCTGCGTTAAACTAAAAAAAAGGTGTTCTACCACCAATAGTCTAGGAATTACGGACTTTCAAAGAACTCCAATTTTTTTCAATTTTTTACCAAAAATCACATGTTTTTTTGGACTCTCTGTAGCTCGGATCCTGATCGCCGGATCCAAAAATGGCCAACAGATGAATCAAAGTGCCGAAGGTGACCCATTGCGACCTGAATTTACAGGTAAATGCCCAGAGTTCAGTTTTTTGTAAATAGCTCGTTTCCGGGTTGTCACAAAAGAAAGTTCCTAGAGAATAAATAAAAGAGGAATAAATTCTGCGTAAGTTAAAAAAAAAGATGTTCGTACCCCCAATAGGTCACGAGTATTGACCTTCCCAAATATACCTGTTTTTTGTGCTTTTTTAACCGAAAACCCGAAAGTCGTGTTTTTTGGAAATCACTCGTTTCATGTGTTGGAGAGAGCAACGACTACAGCTATTGAAGTGTGAAAAATGTGAGAAGTGAGTCAGAATAAAGTCAAAGAAGTGAGTATGGCAACCATACTACAGTGATGTGTGTTCGTATGTGTCATGACGGGCAACTCGCGCTGACCCAGAGTTCAGTTCGTACGGAGATTCTGAACCGTAAAGATCCATAGTCGGACTTTTAAGCATTTCATATATTGCTTCCTATTTGTACATGTGTACACTCAATAATTTCTATTTGTTTCAAAATATATATTGCATTTGATTCAATATTACAGAGGTCATTTGCTTATCCACCGCCAACAGGTTATGGGCCCAGTGACTTAGTAATCCAGTGTCAATAAAGGTTTGTGACTAAAGTGACTAAGGTGACTGGTGAAAGCAGTGCAAGTGACAAAAGTGAGTGTACTAAGGATTCAGTGAGTGTACTGCGGAAACAATATGGCAGAATCTACAGGCTTCAAGATCGAGAAACTCAGCAACGAAAATTACCAAGTGTGGAAATATAAATTGGAACTGTTGCTGATAAGGGAAGATCTATGGGAGGTCATCCACGAAACGGCTCCAGATGTACCGTCAGCTATATGGCAAAGAAAAGATGATAAAGCTCGTGCAACGATCGGTTTGCTAGTGGAAGACAGTCAACTTATCCATATCAGGCAAGCAACCACAGCGCGTCAAGCTTGGGATTCACTAAAGAACTATCATGAAAAATCTACGTTGACTAGTAAAGTATTTCTCCTAAAGAGAATATGTAATCTAAGACTAG
>CAKNYM010018629.1:0-13667 GCA_932195095.1 Andricus curvator
GAAAAGTGCCCATCGAAAACAACCATTTTCCGATGGTATGCAGATTTTAAATGCGGTCGAACAAGCACCGAAGACGCGGAGCGCCCAGGTCGTCCAATTGAGGTGGCAACGCAAACGCGGCACCCACTGGGAAAAAAATTTTGTCATACGCAATTTTCATGCACAATTTTGAACACGGTGCCTTTTGACATCTCTAGGATGTCAGCTATCTCTTGCAACTTCATTTTACGATCGGACAAAATAATTTTCCTAATTTTTTGGATGTCTTCGGGCGTTGCCACCTCAAATGGACGACCTGGGCGCTCCGCGTCTTCGGTGGTTGTTCGACCGCGTTTAAAATCTGCACAACGTCGGCAAATGGTTGTTTTCGATGGGCACTTTTCCCGGTAACACTTTTCAAGCCATTTATGAGCTTGAACGGTATTTTTCCCCATTAAAAAACAGTGTTTGATTAACACACCAAACTCGTTTTTATCCATTGTTTAAATAAAAAAAAATGAAGCGTCACTTAACTTTCAATATCTCGACAACGACTGAACCGAATATTATCAAATTTTTACACGTATCTTTTGAAGGTTGGTACTACCGAAAAACAAAGAGGTATGGCATTGGCGGCGCCATATGTGTGTCAGTCCCGGGACTTAATGACCCATGTGTTATGTTTGTATGTATGTATGTATGTATGTATGTATGTATGTATGTATGCATGCATGTATTATGCATGCATGTTTGAATGCATGCATGTATGAATGTGTACATGTATATATTTTTGTGTGTATTTATGTATGTATGTATGTATCTTTATTGCCTCTGAGAACACAAAGTTCTATGCTAAGGGCTCAGAAAATAGAAATTTGTAGATAAAACTAGAAGATAGAAGTGTATGTATGGAAGGGTAGAGATGTTCTTCTTTTAATTTAAGCTAGCTACATTCTTAAGAGAGAGCTATGGTCATATTCTTAAAAAATGTTGTCAACTTTTTCATATTTGAACATGAAGTTTGCAAAATATGTTAATTTTGAGATAAAGATGCAATGAAAACACGTAATCTATTAAAAATTATTGACATTAAAGTGCAATCGATAGAGAACATCACAAAACACGAACTAAAAGATTATTAATCACAAAAAATTTGTTATTAACAATTGTATCCAAAAACTCCTCTGGTACCAACTTACATAACAATCTGGAAATTTAATGAATTTTTTAAGAACCTTGTCACAATCTTCAGTCCTAATTTCCTTATCAACAATCCAGAAAACGCTTCAGTAAAGAATCTGTTGAAAATGTTGTCACACTCAGAAAAAAGTTTGGTTGATTCAACAAAAATTTGGTTGGATCAAACAAATAAATACATTGCTATATGGTCAATCAAATGTTTGGTTGATTTAACCAAATTTGTTGGTTAATAAAGTTTGGTTGATTGTAATAAATATTTTGGTTAATTCGACTAAATTTTTTTGTTAATTCAACAAATATTTTGGTTGTTTAGTTCAATCAAAATATATGTAGATCTTGACTTTTAAACAATTGTATTCTAGGACAAAAGCTTTTGATAAGCACCACTTGCAGCATTAGAAGTCCGAACATTCACCCAATTTGACAGAAAGGCTTTTTCCATACGTATTTGTGTGGGGTTCTGTCATAACTTATGAATTTTGAGGTTGGATTGCCTGCACCGGTGTGAACAGTGTGAACTAAAGGTTGCACTCAGGTTCAAAATGTGCTGCATACTTTTTCAGAACAGAGTTTTTTAAAAACGTGGACATTGTTAGTGTCCATTTGTTCGTATTTTTTCACTAATTCGCGACACGACGGCGATGTACGATGAGAAACTTTTCGACACGGAAAGTGGTCACCGGCGTGGGCTGACATCATCTGTTTCGATATGTTTAGTGTAGTTAATGAAAGTATTTGGTAGAATCAACCAAATGATTTCGTTACTTCAACCAAATCATTTTCTAATAATTAATATATTCCGCCCAACACATTTATTTGCTTGAATCAAATAAACATGCTCAAATAAATAATTACTTTGAACTGAACAAATTAATTCGTTGTGTTTTTTAAAAATAACCAAAGGTTTATTTGCGCTGACCAAATTTTTCCGTTTTAACAAACAAATAAGTTTGAACAAACTGTTTTGTTGAATCAACTCAATCTTTTCTCTGAGTGCAACATAATGAAAAGTTCCTCGAAATTTTCCAGTACTAAAATTTTCGAGTCAGCTCGGACTAGACTCAACATTTTGAGCTTTCTGCACATCCCCAATTATTATAAACAAATTTGAAGGACAAATTCATGATTTGAGAAATTTTTATGAACAAAGAAAGCATGTTCCGAAACCAATTACTGAGGGTGATTCTACTGTCGGAGTACGAAGATAATATTCTTTCTATTTGCACTATTTTTGCACGTATACTTTCTTCTTATAATTCAGAAGCTTAACTTCATAGGATAAAAAAATCTAATGATAAAAAAAATAATTTTTTTTGACAAAAGGTGGAACCTCAGTAATTTTTTCATCAAGCAATTGCAAGCTTCAAAAAATTGTCAAGTCTGCAAATTATTTACAAAATTTGTTTGTAAGAATCACATTTGTAATTATATTGAACTCATCAGAATGTTATTGGGAAGTAAAGCCAAGCAAGTTTTGAAAAAAATGAATCAAACTCTTCGAAATTGTTCAAACTATGAATTATTTTTTAAACAATTTGTTTATACAATCACATTGATCATAAAATATGCCAAATTAGATCCTTGACAGGTGTGTGGATGAATTAGAACAAAAACGTAGTAACCACAATGGAACCTAATCGTAAGATATCATATATACCCGCCCATCTATCCGAGTCTAGGTGTTCCCGGCAATAGCCGCTGGGCTCAGTGATGAGGGTAAACACAGGTAGCTAAACTTGAGTTGTTCATTATCCGACTTTTCCCACGTTTGTATGGCTTAAGACTTTAGAGTGCAGGACAATAAAAAAGGGACCGAATAACCAATACTCAAATTTAGAAAAAAAAAATTTTAATTTCAAAAATGGCGATTTTAAAGTGAAAAATCAGAATATACATACATAGATTAGCAGTTCGAACTCGAAAGTCCATTGCCTCACTACCCGATTCGGGTAGTGTTTCTAGGTGGATATTTACTACCAATGTGGGCCCACCACACCCACGACGGGCCAACAGCACGCAGTATTCCTTAACGGTCACCCATCCAAGTACTAACCGCGCCCAACAATGCTTAACTTCAGTGATCTTACGAGAGCTGGTGTTTTCAGCGTGGTATCGCCGTTGGATATACATACTTTGATAAAAGATGTATTTTTCTGTAAGGATCACCTATACCGTAAAAAACATACGAGAAGAGCATATGTTACAGGCGAAGTCCGATGTGCGGTCACACCGCAGTCTGCCTGGTCCCTCCGCGATTTGACTGAGCGGTGTCAGGCGAAGTCCGAAGTAGCACTTTCATTTCGGACTCTGCCTGGTCAAATCGCGAAGTGTCCGACAGGCTCAGGCAAAGTCCGGAGTAAAAATAAAACCTTTGGGGTTTACTTTTCCCGCTGCACAGTGGGCTGGCTCGGGAATTTACCATTTAAAATAGTCTACAGGTCGCAATTGTAAACGGATTTGAAAGTTTTTTTTTTTTAGAAATTATCAGCATTAAATTTTTAAGAAAACTTATGGAGTATATTTATCAATTGTTGTTTCAATATAATTATTTATGCAACGCAAGTTTACTTCTCTAAAAAAAATCAACTCGATATATATCATATTTAACGTAGATGTACTTAGAAAACATAAATAATTCATTTTTAATATTTTTATTGTTCCCTAATGTAAATAATTTCCGAATTCAAGCCTTTTCAGGAAAAGCCGATTATTTAAAGCGAATATACAGATTGTATATTCCATACAAGTCACCAGTCTATTATTTGTAATAATTAGATTATTAATAAAAATTATTGTTTATTGTTGATTTACTTTATGAAAAATGATTCAATATACGTGTGAAATGCTTTCTATCATAAAAGATAAACTGTCAAATTTTGTTTTAACCTTTCAGTAAGAAAGAGCCGGTAGTAGGTGCTTCGTTTATAAAGTTTGTTATTAACATTTAAAATATTAATTTATTGAGATCGAAAATCACTGTTTAGACGATGCTGCTGAGATTTATATATACTCAGAAAACATAAATAATTTACTTAATGTTGAAGTTAATTTGTATAAACAAACAGTTAACAATGTCGTTTACTGTGGAAATTTTTTTAAAACTGGAATTGCTATGATTTATTTAAAGAAATGATAGTCTGTGTCTAAAAACTCTCAATAATTAGCAAACATTATTATTATTAATAATTTTAAGAACAAATGTTCAATTTGGCTATTTCACTCTAAGACAGATTTGTTATTTTTCGCTAAACCTTAGTATCATTATTTGAAAAGTAATTTAATATTTGAATAATTGAACATTTTAATTGTTGATAACAAATTTCTTTAACAAAACAACTATTTCGTGCTTTTTCTTACTGATTTTTTTCAAGTCAATACTTAGCAAAATTATATATTCAAATAAAAAGTAAAAATCTATATATTCAGTGAATTAAAGAATAAAGAATTTTATGGAAAAATGTCAGACTTAAAATTTAAATAAATATCAGTAGGGACTGGTGACTTGTTTGAAATATATAGCCTGTAAATACGCTTTAAATAATCGGCTTTTCCTGAAAATGCTTTAATTCGGAAATTATTTACACTAAAGAACAATAAAAATATTAAAAATGAATTATTTAGGTTTTCTTAGTACATCTACGTTAAATATGATACATATCGAGTTTATTTTTTTTAAATTTTGTTTAAGCTTCATGTGAAGTCAGCGCGCAATGCATTTTATATACAAAATTGCAGAGCCCAAAATTTGGGACCTAGTGTTCGTTATAGATGTGGCGGTGCCAGTTTCACATGTGAAACCAGAGCGCACATCGTTTAAAAAAAAAACTAAAAGGACTGTGGAATTGGGCCTAGAGGGGATCGCCAGTCCTAAATGAGCCCTTAATTTTTGAAAACCCCCGAATCAGATCAAATGAACAGTTTCGAATTTACAGATGTGGCGGTGCTAGCTTCATGTGAAATCAGAGCGCAACCCGTTTTTTATAAAAAATTGCAAAGCCCAAAATGTGGAACTTACCGCCCTTAAAAGCCCTAAATGAGCCCTTAATTATAAGATAGTTTTGAATTCGATTTTCGAAAAAGGCGGTGCTAGCTTCAGAGACGTGTTGACTGGCCTAGCAGCGGTGTCCTCCTGTCCCCGATGAGTCTTTGGAAAATGGAAAGGCCAATGGGTGTGACCTACATTTTGTATGGAGTTCAAATGTTTCCAAATGAGATCTGTCGCAATGTGAGATGTCTAAACGTGAATTGCTACTTGCCACTAGACCTGACCCCGCTTCTCTGACAACTGATGTTTCTTTAATATAATAATTTATATGCAAATGTGTTAATAAATTTAATTTAAAAAAAGGCAATTTACCCAAAAATGGTTGCGTTATTATTGTTATTTCATTGTTATTATTGTCAATTGTTATCAATTTCTTTAAAAATTAAATAAATATTACAACATTCGCATTCCATCAATTTAAATCAAGTAGAAATTTCTTGTTTATTTCCAGTGCGCACCGGGACATCCTAATGACGTCCTTAGAATGTACTTCTATGTCATGTAAAATTTTTTTCTAAAGATTCTTCATGAAAAAATTTAAACAAAACCGAAAGTCAACAATTTTATAGAATCCACATTGATTTTTTTCGAAAACTATTGATCGTAGAGAAGAAATTTAATCACAATATTTGTAGTTTTTAATGATCTTCAGGCCTGTTTTAAATTTGCATTATGGAAAACCAACACCTTTCTTTATAAATTAGAAAAAATACAAGGAACTTTTTATTTTCAGCGTAAAAACTATTGTCATTCGTGAAATATTTACGATATAAAGAAGTATTTTACAGGAAAAATGTGTAATTCATTGGAATCTACATTGTTTGTGCACAATATTTTTCTCTGAAATGCACAGTTTTCAAGGTATAGAACGTTTTTTCACCGAAATTATGAACAATAAGCGTGATGTTCATCTTTGGTAGATTTTTTCGAAAAAAAAATGATTTTACCGAAAAATATTGTATATAAAAAAGTTTTATTTTTATGAAATATACAACTTCTTCGAAGAATATTTTTTTCTAAAAGCAATATTTTTCCAAATAAATCATGAAAACCATTAAAAAAGAGTTTGTTTATGTTAGATCTCACTTTAGAATAAAAAACTGAACTGGTACTAGTGAACAAAATTACTAACACTCTTCGCATATTGATCTCCTTTTATTGATGGCACAGATAAACAGAGCACAAACGAGTCGATTTGAATAAAGATGACAAATTTCACAATGAATATAATTGTTGATCTCATTTTTGATTGCATTTTCCAAACCTTGTGAATGAGAATGTACTAGTCCAGAAGATTTGAAAGTTAGAAGTTATGAGTCTCGACCAAAAATTTTACAATAATAAAGAGACAATTTTCACTAGATTCGACTTGTAGGAAAGCTTAGAGAAGTAACCAGTAACTCAATAAACTCTTTCAATATTGCTCGCGTTTTTTATTTCTCGGAAGAAACTCAGACTCATTCGAAGTGATCGAATCAAGCACCGAAAATATACTAAACTCAAGCTTTGGTGACACGTAGATGGTCTGCATGGTATAGTGCTTACAGGGTGGTTTCAGCTTCGAAAGATGATGATCTCATAGCTTTAAGACTTTAACCTCAGTTTTGTTTAGGTGTCAACTGATTAAAAACTGTCGGCGGATCGATAGAAGCAAAGCAGAAAGAGAACTGGAGAAAAAGAGAACATACCATATTCAAAAATTGTATCCTGATTTAACAGTTTAAAAAATGCAACGTGCCTAAGAAATTAAAATGCACAGAAAAGCCTTTAAGGCTTTTTTGCGCAAGGTTGAATGTGTTAATCTGCATATGTTATTCATATGTATAGTTTGGACTGCAGCAATTAAACCGATGTGAAAGTGGTGAATTTAATGAAAAGTAGTTTTTTTAGCTTTATAAATATTTATGTAATAGCAAAACAAACGCTTCACTAAAATTATGTCCATGCAATTTTTATTAGTAGGTATAATATACCTTATAACTTTATACAAAAGCGAGATCGCTGAAACTGAAAATTAAAAATTACCAGCTCTGATTTTTTTAGTTTTTGACATACGTGTAGGATAAATATTTTCCCAAAAACTACTCTCTCAAAAGAATAATTTCAGCCAATAAACTTTAATATCGGTTATGAATAGCCTATTTTATGCAAGTTTGAAAAGAAATGTAAAATTGACAAAAAAAAATCAAATTTCAAAGAAAGTTTCACGTAAGGTTCTGATTTGAAAAATCTGATATTTTCTTTTTTGAGGTTTTCGGATACGTACGATTAGGACAAAAATCGCCAGCCAAATCGCTGACATGGTCGCACAGAATTTCGGCTGAAATTTAAAAAGAAATCTTTGGAATGACCCATATTACATATGTAGCATCCCGGCCCGGCGCATATTCAGTTATCTTCTAGCCTTAAAGCAATAACGTCGACTTGAATTGCTATCCGCAATTAAGTTCTCAATGCAAAATACATATTCATTATTTAGCACGTAACATTTTGGCGATCCTGCAAGGGTCAACTTTTCGAATCCTTGCATTCTAGGGAATCATTAAAAAGGATATCTCATAAAAGTTGTGTCATTGAGACGAATCCTGGAAATAGAGAATTTCTACGGAAATTTAAAAGATTGTGAAACTCCGGATCTACCTACGGGCGAACCTATAACCCTGAAAAGTGAGAAAACTAGAATTGAAACTTGTGGATGAATTGATTAAACGAGGCCCGCGAACAGGCGGAAGAGGGAACGGCCTATATACAAAATAACAACGCAGCATATCAATGTAGCATAGTATTAGCAAGGGAACTGATTTGTCAGTACGTGCAACGCTCGCTTCGAGATAAGACGAGAAGGAAGTCCACGGTCATCCACTTGATTCATAGAAAGGAAGGGGCACAGCTGTAAGTATTAATTTCTTGAATATCAAAATGAAAAGGTTTTAAACTACGGTGTTGTTATAAGCATAAGTCCTTCTCAACCCTCTTTGTATGGGTACGGCCTATCAGGACAGAACCGACAAGGAAAAGTTTCGGCTTAGTCAAGATAGAACCGGCAAGGCGAAGTTTAACGACCAAAATAGGATAGCTGGTATACTCCTGATACTCTAGAGCACTGCCAACTTCAATAAAAACATCTGACTCGAAACTTCATGTGTACTTGCAGTAGAGCGATTGCATGAAGCCAGAGTATAAAGGAAAAAGTCCAAATGACACAATTATACGCAAGCGCGATCATACACCAAACACCACCACAATAGCAACTATGTATAAGACTAGTTCTATGGATGGAGCAATCCCCCTTTACCCAACCGACAACGGAACAGATGCTGGAAAAAATTCTTTCCGAAATCAGCCTCTTAAAAGTGAATGTAGGAACCTTCGTTGACGAAAATATGAAACGAGTCAGCCAGATAGCTGCAATAGGGCGGAAAGCAGGAATGAAAGGAGAAATCGAGACGGACTGCGAAGGAATCTCAGCGTCCAACAAAGAATATGCGAGTGTGAATGGTCAAAAGCTACCTGACACAAAGCCTGAGGAACGAGAGGGAGAAAACCAGACAGAACCAACACATACGCTTAAGAACGACCAATAGAAGGCTGAGTAAAGTACGTATGCCAGTGAAAGATGAAACGTACCTGAGCCCGCGAGCACCCTTGGAAGCGAGTGAGCGGCAACGCAAAGTAGGGAAGGAAACCTGCGTGAACTGCCGCACACCCGCACGAGTCAGTCAACAGTAGCGGAAAGAAGGGAGAGAGAACGCTACTCAACGAGTGACGAAGACAACTTGCGTCAACTGACACGAATTCGTGGAAGAGAACTCGTGAGAGCGGAAAGGATGGAACAAGAAAGATGCTATCAGAGCTATTAAACCCCTAAGCCGGTAAGACGATTCCGGAGTTGAGGAATTCATCAGGAAAGTCCCAAGAATTAGGCAGCATTGCAGTCAACCAGATTTATTGCTAAATTTTATACTGTCGGAAGAAATTCAACAACAGGCCGAGAGAGCAGTCCGCTTCAACGAGATCTACACCTATGAGGATGTATTTGAAGGCCTGCGGAAAAACTTAAAACAAGTGGGCTCAGTTAGTCATTTGAGAAGTAAGCTGGACAGCTGTAAACATGGAGCGTCTGAAACCACTCATAAATTTTGTGTCCGATTCAGAGGAGTGATGATCGAACTTGAATATGCGGTTCAATCCTCACATAAAGGACCTATGAAAAGAAGAATTGCCCTTTATATAGAAGAAACTGAGTGCCTCCATATTTACCTGATGAACCTAGGACAGGAAACAGGCTAGCAGGTTAATGCCCAGAAACCATAAAATTCTAGGGAAGCCCAGAATACGGCTACTGAGATGCAAACTTGGTTACAAGAAAGTCAACCAAGTGCATTGATACGTGAATCTTAATACCAACCCAAGAGGGCATTCAGACCGGCAAGTACACAATCCAGATTTCAAGCAAATACAACACCGAGAGTTCCAAACCAATCAATGTCACTAGCCAACAGAATGGGCATCAAATGCCACAAGTGTGGAAAACTGGGACATTTTGCTAACCAGTGTTATAAAAAGGAAAACTTTCGCCAGGGACATTGTCCCAGAAAATCACCGAACCCGGTAAGGAACATTCAAGCATATGCGGAAAACTCCTATCTATACGAGGAAAACGACGAGACGGCAGAGTATACAGCTTATTAGTGGACTCAGGAGCCTCTATTAACCTAATAAAAGAGAAAATCAGCCTAGACGACAATAAAAAATCAAATCCACAAAAAAAATTTTGTATGGGAAATGAGCTACATCAGACAATAGAAGATGCATACATTCGATACTTCGGAAAAATCATCTTTGTCATATTATTCCTGTTGATTTTACACTACCAGAATCTGGAATAATAGGATTATCATTTCTAAAGTAGTATGAAAGATACTCGCTAATGCCAAAATGCTTGATACAAGGCAAAAACAAGTTACCCCATTACGAAGACGGGCACTATATAAGAACAAACTCAGATCAAGGATGCCTTATCCAAGTCAAGGATACGAATTCAAACGTATGAATCGAAGGAAATAAACATATCCCAGATGGCACTTACTCTACACGTCATGGGGAATTATGGGTACCAATTTATAACTACGAATCAACCCCATTCAAGATTCCAGATGAAATAAACTACGAAAAAATCACCAACATACATACTCGAGACGAGACTCACACAGAAGGACGGATCGAATGTACCACAGGCTTTGAAGGCTCTAATAGAGTTTTAGAACTTCAGAAAATTATGCAGTTAAACCATATAGAAGCTTCAATTCGACAACAAATTAACAAAATTGTTACAACATATAATGAGGTCTTTGCACTACCTGGAGACCCATTAACATGTATCGAACTGACAGAGCACGAAATTACGCTGAATTCAGAAAAGTTAATGGATATGAGATCACATAAGTTACCAGAAGCCCACAGACAATTTACCTTGGAGCACACACAGGAACTTTTAGATAAAGGCAAGACTCCGTCAATACCTACTAGGACAAAAATTTACAATTCAGACGGATCACACGGCATTTATTTGGCTGCATATCGTGAAAGACCCAAGTTCACGCCTACTGAGATGGAGACTCCGATTAGAAGAATACATGTATGGAGTCCAGTACATTAAAGGCGAAGAGAATAAAACTACGGACTGCTTATCTAGACTATTCATGATTATCAGTCCAGACGTACTCAGTAGAGCTCTAGAAGACACAGATATAGTGGGAAAGGGAATCACACCAGAGGACAAATTACCCAGCATAAAAATACTTGATACACCCATTAGGGGGGAGTTAAATACATCAACGTACAATAAACTTAAGTCCACAAACACTAGTAATGAGATAGCCGATAGCAGGATCAAAATGGGCAGGATTCCAATCTGTTTGATAATTGCTTAGAGTGGAAAGCAACCCCCGTGATAAATAAAAGGGTAAACGTTAAACCAAATGCAGCCGGAAAATGATGGAAAAAATTGAAAATGATAATGTGCCAAATTACAATGAGGAAGAATGCTAAGACACCGAGGTTGGATGATAGACGATTTCAAGAACAATAAATTAACTATAATACGACTACACTTTGGAGACCCTATCTTTACACCTATCGAAAGGGAAGAAATAGTAGAAATGATCAACTATTTGTCCAACTACTACGCAGACTTCAGTTTTCACTTGTGTGTCAATAAAACTCGCGAACTAACTAAACAAGAAAAAGGAAAAAGTCATGAGAGAAGCTCATGGTGATCACTTGAGAGAAAACAATACCATTAGCAAAGCAAGAGCGAAAGTAGAATGGCCAGGACTGGGAGAAGAAATAAAAAGGTACGTCAAATCATGCTCTATCTGCCAAGTACAAAAGGCAGTTAGGATAACCAACCAGGCCGCAAGTATTATCCCCGATATTCCCCTAAACCCCCATGAGCAAGTAGCCATGAACAATGGACATATTCGGTTTTTTGCCAGAGATAACGAGTGGAAATAATTATATTTTGAGTATCCAAGACAGGTTACGCGATACACTTTATTACTGCCAATGAAAAATGAACCTTCTGAAAGCATCCCGGATAATTTAATGGAACATTACATTTACGTGTTTGGGGCATCACAGGTGATTCTGACTGATCAGGAGCAGAACTTCTTGTCAGAGCTACTGCAGCAATTTGAAGAAATCTTCAAAATTAAGCACATTAAAACTACTGAAATGCATCCTCCCGCAAACGGAAATATAGAGCGAATGCATTGAACATTAAAAAATATGATTAAGACTTCAATGGCAGAAAATAATAAAGAATGGGATGGAAACATTAAGTTTATAAATTTCGCGATAAACACTACCAGGATCGAGAAAACGGGACTCACACCCTTCGAGATGACCTTTGGTAGAGTTCCCCGAATTTTCCCTCGACACTACTCCGATCACCCACATTCAGCTACAGTTACCTGATACAGAAATGGAAAGCCTAACATGAGAAATACATAAAAAAGGCTAAGGAGAGGATCCAGCTACATCAAGAGAAGTCTGAAGGAAGATTGGATAAAAATATCATGCAAACTCATCCGATCTATCAAATGGGAGACATGGTTAAATGGGAAAATAACAATATGTTAAACAAATTGGAACCTAGTTGAAAAGGCCCAGGCCCAGAGCAAAATTACAAGAATACACATAGATCAAGATATGCCGTTTTATGTTTCAGACAAAAAGGAACTAGATATTAATTCAGAAATTTTAATTGGGGATACGTAAAAAATATAATTGTAAAAATTAGCATTCTGATTAGCGGAGAAAATTACCAGTTTTATAATGACTATGATAAATTAGATTTACCCAAGCATTCAGAGAATAAAAAAATATACGATACATGTTAATTATGCTATGCTGTTAATTACGAATATGAAGAGTACAGCCGCATGTATGTAGTAAATCAATCTTAGAAGAGTTAAATTGTAGATTTTAGAGGACGAACAAATTTTCTAGAAAGGGTGTGTTACGAGCGCGTGAATCTCACCCCTCTTCCCCACTAGTACCCTTGGGCCATACGTGCCTATAGAATAAGTGGGCCATTGCGTAACGTCCTGGCCCGGCACATATTCAGTTCTTTTGTAGCCTTAGAGCAATAACGATGTCCTGATTTGCTGTCCGAAATTCATTTCTCAGTACAAAATACATATTCACTATTCACCACGTAACATATATACAATTCGAAATTTGTAGTGAAATAGTTATTTCTAAAAATAAAGTAGGGGTGCCAATTACGCCTTTTTTGGCCCACAAACGATTGGGCTCAAAGTACGTCAGATTGTTTCTTCGAATATGACTCACAAACCCTTGAAACGATTTTCTGAATGAGCGTTTCATTAAGGAGAAAACACGGCCTTTATGATAGCATTTTACATGGGATTTCGAGCAGCTCGACAGATACTTAAATATTTGACCCTGTTATAAATCTACCCCATTCACCAAACTTGCTCATATACAGTGTATGTATATGATGCATAAAATATAGCAAATCGATTATCCTAGGCATTTGTCTACGCATTGAAATTCAGCAATATATTTCACCATATAACAATTATTAAGAAAGATGTCAATTTAAATGCATGTTTTTGACGTTTTCTCTGCTTAAGTCTTCCATAAATAGTGATTTTGTTGTATTTCAACATCAAGAGATGTGAAGTAAGTAGAAAAAAGGAACTTAATACTTAGAAACGCTTTTTAAATATTTTTCCACGCCCCTTCCTAATTTGCAATGCTATTTCATATTTTCCCACGCTTCTTCCTTTTTTATGACGCTATTTCATATTTTTCCATGCTTTTTTCATATGATCCCACGCCCCTCTCTATTTTGTCACTCTAATTTTCCACGCCCCTTCCTAATTTTCAATGCTATTTCATATTTTCCCACGCC
>CAKNYM010018638.1:0-13664 GCA_932195095.1 Andricus curvator
TTTGCTCATAAAAGATGATAAAAAGTCGCGAAAATCTCATGAAATCCTATATTTCTTGAATTCTGAGATCCAAAACGTCCCAAAGTTCCCGGAAAATATTTTCAAATTATTATAAATAATTACACTTCATCATAAAATTTATTTCTAAATGCTTCTTAACATTATTGATAGAAGAGCAAATTTTTATTGTAAATGATTGTTCAACAATAGGAAATAATTCTGTTATTAAAATTTCGCTACCATACTATAATTTATAAACTTTCTCACATTTCCAAAGAGATAAGAAAAATTAAATTATGGGCAAAAACTTATTTTGAAGAATTCGAAAAAAAAATTAGAAGGTTTTTAATAATGATGAAAGATTTGAGGAGATTAAATTTTATTCAAGATTTCTGGGAAAATTTTAAATGGTTTAGGATTTATTTTAAAAGAATAATTTTAAGTTTTAAAGATTTCAAAATGTGTGAAAAATGAATATCCCAGATGGAAAAATTTTTACAAAAAAGTACAGAAAACTAAAACTATTTTTACAGGAATCATAGCGAATCATGAAAAAATTAATTATAAATAAATACAATAACATTATTATCTTGGAACTCGAATTTTTCCTACAATTTTTTGAAAATCCTGCAGAAGTAAAAAAAAATTTACCTTGAAATAATTCAGAGTCTTTTTTGACAATTTTATAAATCTTACTAAATATTCTTTTAAAATTAATTTTTCAAACAAAAAATTGTTAGTATTTCTAGGAATTTTGATACACATTTTTTATTTATTTAAAAATTAAATGGTTTGGAATCTTTTCGCGTTTTAAACTATTTTGGAATCTTTACAAAACTTCTAAATATATTTTAAACTTTCTCGATTATTTTCGAAGTTAATAACTGTTTACTTGTCATCTATTAATCAAAAATTTGTGTGTTTAAATCTTTTTCAATTTTCTCTTAAAATTAATTTTTCAAAATAAGAAATCATTATAAATTTTCCCAACAAACTTAGGAATTTTTTTCATTTTCTTAAAACCTTTAAAGATCCTTGAAAAGCTTCAAAATTTCATTTCGAAACCTTCAGAATCTAAATTTAGTTTTTTATTTTTCAAAATATTTTCCTGTTTTAAATTAAGTTTGGATTTCCTCAAAGCTTGTAAATATCTCTTAAACTAACTCAAATTTTACCTTAATTGGTAATTGTTCAATTGTTATTCAAGCATCAAAATTATTTAATTTCACTTAAATTTACTGAAAATTTGTTTCGAAGTTTAAATTTAACACTCTGAAATATTAACGATGCGAGGCTTTCTATTTTAAATAGTTCAGTTTAAAATTGTTTAGTTTTTAATATTTTATTTTTAATTGCTCATTTTGAATAAAAAAGTAAGATATTACTAAATATTCAAAAAAAATGTCATCCTTAATTAAAAAATTTTAAATTAAATGGTTAAAAATGTAATATTTTAGATTGAAACAATATTTGAATAGGAGTTGGAATTTTTTTATTTTTTTTATTTATCAAGCTTCAAATCTACAAAAATATTTATTCGCTATAAGGAGTTGGAATTAAATAAGAGCGTGTAATTCATAATTATGAATCTATTAATTTGAAATTATTTTAAAATTAAGTATAGTTTATAAAGTTTCAATCGAACGTTTACATTTGTTTAACTACTAAGGCTTTCAAATTGAAAAATTTATATTTTTAACGTTAAAATATGTTACTTGCTTAATTTTCAACAGATTCAGAATCGTCCTGTAAAATAAATTATTGTTTAATTTTCAATAATGGAACTATAATTCAATGTGATTTATTATAATAGCAAAACTTCTTGGTAAAAATTTTTGAATTGTAGAAACTTATACTTTATTGTTAATTTTGTTACATTCCTACCAAAAAATACAAGAAAAAAATTAGCTATTTGTATTTAACTATATTTTATTGTTAAATTTTGTACATTTTTTTACAAAAAAATACAGATTTTATCAAAAAATTACAGTTGTAGAAATTTGGTAGTTTCTTGTAAAAATTTTTTCCACCAGGGATGAAAGACTTGGAGACCATTTTTTTAATTTTTCAAGATTTAAAAAAATTTTAGGTAAACTGAATTTTTCAGGGTGTCAAGAGAATGAAAAAAATGTTCTTAAGATTCATGGGAAAATTTGAAATGATTGTTTTTTAATTAAATCTAAGAAAAAATTGAAAAAAATTACAAAACATTTTTAATTATTTCTTGAAATTTTTAAAAAGAGTGTAAAAGATTTTAAAGCAAAATTTTGCAATTTTGCGATATTACATATTTTGAGAAAAAATTTGAGTAAGTGTAAGAGATATTCAGAAGTTTTGGAACGATTCAAAAATAATTAAAATTTGTAAATTTTCAAAAATTTTGTAAGGTTCAACGAAAATGCAAAAAAAAAATAGGTTTCTATAGGAAAAATTGAAATAATTTCTTATTTCGAACGATTAATTTTAAGAGATTATTTAAAAATATTTGAAAACATTTTCAAGGATTTCTAAAATTGTCAAAGAAGAATCTGAAATATTTTGAGGCAATTTTGTTAAATTTGGCAGAATTAAAACAAAGTTCAGGAGAAACTTGAATAATTTTTAAATATTAGAAGGTTCAGAAGGTCTGAAAAAATTAAAAAAATTTTTTTTTAAGATTCGTGTGAAAATTTTTAATGATTTTTTATTTTGAAAAATGAAATTGAAGAGAAAATTTAAAAAAGGTTTTTAAACATTTCAAACGATTTGCTAAGATTTCCAAAAAGAGAGTAGAAGATTTGAAAGCAAAATGTTTCAATTTAGTAAGATTATCGAGTAAATTCAAGAAATATTTAGAAGAATTGAAAAGATTCAAAAAGAATTTCAAACTTTAAAAGATTTTTAGAAATGTAGAAATTTAAAAATTAAAAAAAGCTTTGGATGCTTTAAAAAAATTTCGAAAGGTTTCAAAAGAATAAACAAACTTTCTTAAACTTCCTGAGAAAATCTAGAAGATTATAAGTAAATTTTTTTACATTTTGAATGATTTTTCAAAATTTTAAGAAAAATTCGAGTAGGTTAAAAATATTTTTAGGAATTTAAGACGTTTTAAATAGATTAGAAATATTCAAAAACTTGGAAACATTTCCGAAAATTTATCAAATATTTCTTGATTTCTCCCAAATTTCTAAAAGTCCACACATCTTTTAAAAAGACTTGCATTTTTCCTAATACTTCGTAAAATCCTATAAAATAAAATAAATTTCTTTAAAATCTTCTAGAATTTTTTTTGACACATCTGAAATATTGAAAAATCTTTTTTAATTTTCTCAACAATGTTATAAAAATTATATTTATATAAATTTAAAAATACCCTGATAATACTTATTTACATGTTGTCAATTCTCAGAATTTAATTTCAGCTCAAATTTAAATGTTCAAAAACTTTTAACAAATAAACAGTTATTGGAAATTTTTATATTGTATTATTATTAATATAATTTTTTATTCTTTATGGTATTGGAAAAAAATTTTAATCGATGATTTTATTTAGAAAACGTCTATTATCATAATTACTAATGAACAATTTAAATATCTCCCATGACTTTTAAAAAAAATTTTGATTGTTTAAATAAATGTAACTTATTTAAAAAATTATTTATTCCCAAAAAATGTAAAAAATAATCGTATTTTCTGAATGAAATGTAATAGTTGGTCATTGTTTGGTGTAGAAATTTTTTTTAAAAAGATGATGTAATTATTTAAACAATTAATTATTATTTATTTTCAAAATTTCTGAAAATTGAGCCAGAAATGTCCACTTTTTTCTCAAATTGGTATCCTATGCTACTTTTTGTTGAGTAATTACATAATTTTGATACATTTCTTCTAATGTTTTACAAATTTCAATTTGTTTAAACAATTGTCATTTGTTCAAGCAATTTTTTTCAATAACTTTGAAAAAAGTTGGCTAATATAATGTTTTTATTATTTTAATTTTTAAATAAATTACCTAAAATACAGCACTTTGCCCTCAAAAATTTTGTTCCAAGAAAATGTTGAAACTTGAATCATAATCTTGATTAGTGAATGTACTTTTTTTATAATATAATCATGATGAGGATAGTAAAAATATGAAGAATGCAATAATAAACGTACTTTTATCATTTAAATTTTAATATGACTTTTTTGATTTATTTAATAGTACGCCAAAAAAGATGTGAACCATCCATACTCAATTTGAAGGAAATTTGAAAAAAAACAACAATTAATTGTTTAAACAATGACATAAAGCTTTTAGCAGAATTTGCTATTCTACAAAATCATTCAACATTATGTTTAATTCATAAAGTTCATAAAACTTTTTGTCCAAATTTTAATTAGAGAGGGAAAGTTTATTAATCTTAACAAAAATTATTGTTTAAACAATATATTATCATTGTTAATAATATTATCTTTGAATAATGCTAGAAATTGCAGTTTTTTCTTAAATTCCCAACTTTTCGTTCACTTTGCACTTGGAGTGAGTTAATATTTAATTTACTATAGCAAAAATAATTGTTTAAACAAATTATTATTATTGTCTGTAACTATCTTCTTCTATATTAATACTAGATAGTTGCGGTTTTTTTCTGAATTTTTTAAATTTTGTCCGTTTTTCAATTAGAGCGAAGTAATAATTAATTCATCAGTTAACAAAAATAAGTGTTTAGACAATTTATTATTATTGTTAATAATATTCTCTTTGCCTAATGTTAGAAAGTTGCGGTTTTTTCTGAAATTTTTAACTTTTGTCAATACCATAAAGAATACAAAATAATATTACTAATAACATGATATAAAAATGTCAAATAACTATTTATTTGTTAAAAGTTTTTGAACACTTAAATTCGAGCTGAAATTAAATTCTGAGGATTGTAATTTATTAATAGGATTATAATTTTTATAAGATTCTTGCGAAAATTAAAAAAGATTTTTGAATATTTCAATGTGTCAAAAAAGTATCTAGAAGATTTTAAAGAAATTTTCTTCATTTTATAAGATTTTAAAAAATATTAGGAAAAATTCGATTTTTTTTCAAAGATGTTCAGGACTTTTAGAAATTTGGAAGAAATCAAGAAATATTTCATAAATTTACGGAAATGTTGCCAAGTTTTTAAATATTTCTTATCTATTTAAAACGTCCTAAATTTCTAAAAATATTTTTAACTAACTCGAATTTTTCCTAAAATTTTGAAAAATCGTGCAAAATGTAAAAAAATTGCCTTTTAATCTTATAAATTTTCTCAGGACTTTTAAGAAAATTTGTTTATTCTCTTCAAAACTTGCGAAATTCTTTTGAAGTTTCTAAAGTTTTTTTGTTGAAATCTTTAAAAATCTACATTACTCAAAATCTTTTGAAGTTTAAAATTCTTTTTGAATCTCTTCAATTCTTCTAAATATTTCTTGAATTTACTCGATTCTGCAAAATGAGAGAAATTTTCTTAAAATATTCCAACTTCTTCTTTGACAATTTTAGAAATGTTTTGAAATGTTGTGAAATCTTCTTAATTTTTCGAAATAAAAAATAATTTTCTTTTTTCCTAGGAATCTACATTTTTTTTCGTGAAACCTTACAAAATTCTTTAAAAATCTTCACAAGTTTTAATTATTTTTGAATCTTTTCAAAACTTCTGAATATCTCTTAAACTTACTTAAATTTTTTCTAAAATTATGTAATATGGCAAAATTGCAAAATAATTAAAAAGGTTTTGTAATCTTTTTCAATTTTCTCTTAGAATTCATAACCAAACAATCTTTTAAAATTTTCCCATGAATCATAAAAACATTTTTTTCATTCTCTTGACACCCTGCAAAATTCAGTTTACCTAAAACTTTTTTAAATCCTGAAAATTTCTGAAAATTGTCTCAAAATCTTCCATATTTTTTTCCACAAATTTTTAAATCTTCAAAACCTAAAATCATTCTTTTAAAATAAACCCTGAACCATTAAAAATTTCCCCAGAAATCTTGAATAAAATTTAATCTCCTCAAATCTTTCATATTTATTTAAAAGCATCTAATTTTTTATCGAATTCTTCAAAATAATTTTTTCAACATAATTTAATTTTTCTTATCTCTTTGAAAATGTAAAAAACTTTACAATTTATAGTGTGGTAGCGAAATGTTAAGAAGAGAATTATTTCCCATTATTAAAAAATCATTTACATTTTAAATTTTCTCTTTTATCAATAATGTTTAGAAACATTTATAAATCAATGTATGATGAAGTAAAATTATTTATTTATGATTTTTAATTAATAGAATTCCTGAAAATAAAACAAGAATCCAACGATCAAATTTGGACAACCACCACAGAATGCTCCTATTGCAATTCCTGAAAAAAAAATTTGTTTCTTTGGACAAAAATAAGTCATCTTACAGATCTTGCAAGTGATCTTGTAAACAACACCACCTTTTTCAAATTTATCTAAAGGATCTTTACACAAAGTTATTAATAAATCCATTTTAAATGGTATACGGAAAATAGTATGAGTATTAAATTTTTTTAACATAAATTCAATAGTTTTCGAAATTTGACCAAAAAACGGGAGAACAAAAGTATTAAAAGAAATGTATTCTCTCAATTCCTTCTGATTATCCGTAGACAAAATGTTATTTTGCTTGTTTTTTATTTGCTGAATTCTAATTGTAATGTGTTTCTCAATTAACTTTTTTTGGGTCATGATTAAGAAAAAGGATATTCCTAACAATATTTAAATTCTTTTTGTGAAATGAAACCAAAAAGTAAGAGGCAGTATCGTTCATAGAAGGTTTTTGATTGAATGTCGAAGAAATGATGTTTTACCTAAAACAATATTTTTCTTGGATAACACATTTCGAGATTTTGCTTTTAACAGTAATTTTTGCAATAGCCAATTTGAACATAATTTAAAGAATTCCAAACTCTCAATGCTGAATTTACTGATCAAGGATGTTTCAAATCATGTTAATATGTTTAAAGTAAAAATTTCCAGAATCAAAAGTGAATTAGAAGTATGTTTACAACAAGATAAAATTATTGATCTTTTAAAACATCAGATTTTCCCTAATCGAAAATTTTTAAGCAATGATAAAAAACATGAGAACAAACTTTCTATTTTGATTGATCAACAAACCAATTTTCAAGAGCAAAATTTAAATTTACACAAGATTTTTGAAGAAGAAGATAGGGATCCTTGGTTTGTAAATTTGGCAGATATTCAAATTCCTGATTCAGTTACAGATATTCTCAGATAAGGTAAAGGTTTTATTAACCATGTGATAAAAAGTAAGTCGAAACAAATGATGGAAATAGTCAAAGATGTTGAATCAATTATACACAAAATTCCAATATTAGATCAGCAAGATTTCCGAGACAAGGTTTTACACTTATCAAAGAGCTTTGTTGATAAGAATTGTTTGCACATTATTAGTATTGATCCTAAAATTTTTGAAGGTTTCATGTTAACGAAAGGTTTTCTTAAAAGCAACCCTGATATAATTTGCATGAATGCTGATAAAGGCAATATTACAGTTTGCATGAAGAAATCAGATTATATTAGGGATATGGAGGATTTACTTCCCAATCGTGATAATTTTGATTTGTTGAGTGAAAATCCGTTAAAACAATGATTAAGAGACTCTTTCAAGATTCTGGACAATTTGAGAAAGAATGGACTTTTAGGAAAAGATATAAGATGGACTGATATAAATACCGAAGACACAGTTCTTGCCAGATGTTATGGTTTGTGAGAAAGATTCATAAAGATGGCTATCCTTTGAGAATGGTTATTTTAACTATTAACACTCCCACGAAATTTTTAGAACTAAACTTTAGTTTGATAGTTAAAGACTCCATTACAACTTCAAAATACAATTTTAAAAATAGCTGGGAATTCAAAAAACTGTTCCTGATGACCATGTAATGATTTCTTTGGGTGTTGTTGCAATGTTTCCGAGTATACCCCTCGAATTAGTTAAACAGGCAATTTTAAATAGATGGAACAATATAAAAACACGTACTCGATTAAGCCAAAAAGATTTTATTAAAGGGGTGGTTTTCGTTATGAACTCAACTTATTTTAAATTCAATGGATCTTTTTATAGGAAAAAGTTTGGTACTCCCATAGGTTCAGTCATCTCTACGATTTTAACAGAAATATGGAAGATTTGGAGGTCTTTGCTTTCAATAAGCTAGATTTTGTTTTCCCTTTTACTTTCGGTATGTTTTCCAACCGAGCAAGTCACGCCTACCCCGAAAGGGAAATGGCTTAATGGTATAATAATAAAATAATGTTGATGACACCTTATTATGTGTTCCTCTGGCAAATTTGCAGGCAGTTATTGATGCTTTTAACAAACGGTTTTCATCCAAAACGTATATTACCGATGAAATAGAGAAGAATAATAAAATCAGTTTTTTAGACATAGAGGTCAGGATGGTAATATTATCACCAATTGGTACAGATAAAGTACATATTCAAGTAGAATTTTAAATTTCTTTTCGGCTCATCCTTTTCAAAATAAAATTACAGTAATCAAAAAGTTGACAGAGCTCTAGGTTTGTCCCATGTTTCATTTCACAAAAAGAATTTAAATATTGTTAGGAATATCCTTTTTCTTAATCATTACCCACAAAAGTTAATTGAGAAACACATTACAATTAGAATTCAACAAATCAAAAATAAACAAAATAACATTTTGTCTACGGATAATCAGAAGGAATTGAGAGAATATAGTTCTTTTAATACTTTTGTTCTCCCGTTTTTTGGTCAAATTGCAAAAACCATTGAATTTACGTTAAAAAAATGTATTATTCATACTATTTTCCGTATACCATTTAAAATGGATTCAATAATAACTTTTTGTAAAAATTCTTTAGATAAATTTGAAAAAGGTGGTGTTGTTTACCATTTAAAATGGATTCAATAATAACTTTTTCTAAAGATCCTTTAGATAAATTTGAAAAAGGTGGTGTTGTTTACAAGATCACTTGCAAGATCTGTAAGATGACTCACGTGGGACAGGGCAGACTTCTTAATACTAGGATGGAGGAACACAAAAGTGATGTTCTTTTGGGACGTTGTTATAAGAGTGTTCTTGCTAGACATACAAGAGGGTTTGTTGATGTTGACCATGAGTTTAACTGGGATAATGTTGAAATTTTACATAGTGAAAGTAATGAGAGAAAGAGAGAATTCATGAAAATGCTTTATATTAAAAAACAAAATAAGTTGTCTATTAATTTAAAAATTGATTTGGATAAATTAAACAAAAGTTATTCCAGTATGATCGAGGGGTCGACCACTTCGATATTCCTGGTAAACTCACTAAATATTCCTATATATTCTTTCAATATTCCCAGATATTCGTGATATTCTTGATATTCTTTATATTCCCAAATATTCCCTCATATTCCTACATATTCCCACATATTCCGAAGTATTCCTAAATATTCACAAATATTCTGAAATATTATATTCCCCAATTCCCCGATTCCTTCCCTTCCGTTGAACGATTATATTTGTATAGCTTTGTATCTAGTGCCTTTGCAATTATTATGCAATTATTATAAATTGCACATAAATTGAATAATAATTTACTTATCATTCATACAACTTTGAAAGTTATTGACTTCAGATAACTAATTTTACATTGTTAGTTTAAAATACTTCAAATTCAAAATTGTTTAAGTTTTAATATATATTATTACTTTAATTTTGAAATTGTTTATTTTTTTATTATGACCGATTATGACGTGGAATTTTTAGGTTTTCCAAATTGATATTATTTAATTTTACATACCTTTTTTTGAACTGCTTAACTTTTAAATGGTCTAATCTGATTTAAGGGGCCGCGTATAAATTACCTAGTTGAATATCTAAACAAACAAGATGAATTCTCAACAAAAAATGTAATAGCGAATATTTTAACCAAAAAATATTTTTATTTCAAATCAAAAACAGTTGAATTGAAAAAGAGATGAAATTTCTACCAAAAGAGATAAACTTTCAAATCAAGAAGACAAATTTTCTACAAGAGTTGAATTTTCAACCAAAAAAAAATGTTTCAGAGAATAAAGAAAAAAAACTTCATACAAAATATTGAATTTTCAAGCCAGAAAGACGAGCTTTGTACAAAACAGTTAATTTTCAAGAAAGTAGTTCAACTTTTAATGAAGGAGTTGATTTTTCAACCTAAGAAGATTAAAAAAAAAATTTAATAGCAGATATTTAAACAAAAAAAATATTTTAACGTTAAATCAAAAACAGTTAAATTCAACCAAAAAAGTCGAATTTCCAACAAAATACTTGAATTTTCAACAAAAACAGATTAATTTTCAACCAAACAGTTGCATTTATAACAAAAAAATGGATTTTCTACCAAAAACGAAGATTTTTCAACAAAATACATCAACTAATTTTTAACCAAATAGTAAAATTTTCAACCAAGCGGATTATTTTTCTAACAAAATATATGAATCTTCACCCAAATAGTTGAATATTCAGCTAACAAAGATGAACTTTTTACAAAAAATTCAATAGTTCAATTTTCAGTAAAAAAATAATTTTCAGCCAAAAAAAAACGAATTTTCAACAAGATAATTAAATTTTGAACTGAAGAAATTAATTTTTAACTAAAATTATGAATCTTCTACTATAAAAATGAGTTTTTTAACAAAGTAGTTCAACTTTCGACCAAATAGTTAAGTTTGCTAACAGCTTGTGGACCTTGTTACCAAATTATTGAATTGTCTACCATGTTGTTAAATTTTCGAGCCCAAAATAAGAATTTCCTACATAACAGTTGAATTTTTAATCCGAAAATGTGATTCTTCAACGACGAAATTAATTTTCAACTTAAACAGATTATTTTTACCACTTTTAACCAAAATAAATTAAATTTCTAAAAAAAGAGAAAAATTTTCAAATCAAAAAGACGAATGTTCCCCAAAATAGTTGGATTTTCAACCAAAGAAAAATTTTTTAGTCAAAAGAACTGAAAGGACTTTGAACCAAAAATAGTTGGATTTTCTTATTGGGTTCTAATCATTCAGTTCGCATTTAGGTAAAAACCGAAGAAGGGGAACGTCTGTGAAGCCTGCGATAAATAAATAGGAATTTTGATAATTTTTATAACATTATTATAACATTGTACTTAATTGTACTAAAATTTAAACTAAATACTTATTGTTATTAACACATTTAATATTCGAAAACTAATCTCATGGTATCTTACGGTATCTTACATGGGGGGGGGGTAGAAATTTCAGAAAAACACCTTACGTAATTTGCGGATGACCTCTTATTTATTTATTTATTCATTTATTTGTTCATTCACTCATTATTATTTCGTGAATTTATGATTATTTGTGGATCTCGGGACAGTGAGGGTACGTGGGTTAGCGTTTGCGGATGATCAGGTTGTTATGGCAGAGTCAATCGAAGATTTGTTAAGAATGTTGAGCAAACTGAATATGAGCATGAAGAAAATAGGCTTCAAAATTAACATGAATAAAAAAAAATTATGGTGTTTGAAGGAAAAGGTGAGAATGTATATATATGTACTTTAATATACATAATTTAAATATATTCCGAAATATTGTCTCATATTCCCAAATATTCCCTCATATTCCTACATATTTTCCTATATTCCTACATATTCTCTCATATTCCTACATATTCTCATATTCTTCATATTATTTAAGATTCTTAAATTTCAATTTATAAATTTTGATATGCAAAGTTGATGGTGTAGACAATTCATAGATTCAAACTGTTACGTAATCGGGCAAATGTAGAGAGAAGTGAAAAGTTTGTATCTGTAAAATGAAATTGATAATATGCCCAATTGTTGTGAACACATCGCAGTGTAAACTGTAAAAGTCACTTACTGCACATAACAGAGAGAGCGATAAATTGCTTACTCCGAATGCACCATAAATAGAAAATGGATTAGGCGCATCGCAGTACAGTTTCGAAGCTTGAGTCGCAGGTATTATCAGTAATAGCGCAATTATGATAATAGCGGGTAATTCTGCACAAAATTCAGAGGACGCGAGGCGAGAGGAAGAGAACGAGGATGGAGATAGAAATACACGAAAGAGGGAGACGGATAGATTGCCTGGCAACTGAGACTGTTAATGAAGGAAACAGTTAGATTCAAACGGCCTCCAATAATTATCCCGCCTACCATCCATATTACTGTCTTAACAATGCGCGAAATTGTTCACACTTCCTTTGACAGCGCCTCCTCTCCTTTCCTCTCCTCTCCTCTCCACTCCTCTACCTACCCTATACCTTACATTTTCAGGCGTCGACTCACTCTTCAATTTCTGAACCGTGCCAACAGAAATAAGTTCTTACAAATTCTATATACACACATCTTAGACAATGCAAAATTAAAAGTCCATTTACAACTACATTTTCATTCTATCTATTATCAACTTCACAGCCCAAAATGTACTCAAAACAGGGGAAATAGAGTGATTTTTCGCCCCAACTTCTTCCTCCTGTACTTCCCCCTCTCCGCACTTCACCAGCTGGCACTCCCCTTGCCCGACTATCCTTCCCCAGCCATCACTTTCCCTCCCCTACTCACCCGGATTGCTCTACTAGTCCTCCCTTCACTTCCCTCACTACCCTTCCTTACTTCCAATCATTTCTCCTACTTCTCCTTACTTCCCATCACTAATTTCCACTAACTTCCTTTATTAACCCTCCCTTCATTTCTCCTCAACTAATGTATTTTCCCCTCCCCTAATTTCCATTTACTTACCTGCTTTTACCCCAATTTCTCATCACTTACCCCTCCCCTCATTTTCCATCACTTCACCTACTTTCCCTTTCCTTATTTTCCCACTTACCCTCCCCCCATTGTGCATCGCTTCTTCTTCCCCTCTTCTAATTTCCCCTCGATCCCCCTACTATCCCACTCTTCATTTCCCCTCAACTCACCTGCTTCCCGCCCCTAATTACTCCGCAGCATCCCCACTTTCCCTGTACTCATTTCCTCTAACTTCCCCTACTTTCCCTCGCCACATTTTCCCTTATTTCTTCTACTACCCGTCCCCCTATTTTCCCATACTGAACCTACTTTCGCTTTCCCTAATTTCCCCTCACTTCCCTTTCTTCCCACCACTCTCATCCCCTCAGTTCCCCTTCTGTCACTCCACTCAATTATTCTACCCAAAATTCCACTCCCCTCATTTCCAATCATTTTCCCTACCACCCCCACTACACATATCCTTATTCCCCATCCTGGGGAAAATGTACGACGGACAGAAGAACACCCGACCGAAACTATAACGGTTTCTACCCGGGACTGCGAAACACTAAAAATGGGGAATAAATTCTTATCAACTCTTTTAACTAAAATTAATGTATAGGTATCATATTAAAATAGTTGCATTTTATTGCGAAAATAGTTGAATTTTTAAAAAACAAACAAAAATAATTTCGGACCAAATCGTTGCCTTTATAACCAAATATTTCAAGGAATCTGTATTATCATCAGAGAATAACAAAAATTTTTAACGTCTTTCCAGACTAGATGGAGATATGAATTAAAAATTATTTTAATTAACTTTTTTCTGAAAAAAGATCTTTTCCTTTCGCTCCGCTGGGAATCGAACCTCAGAACTTCCGATTGCCGGTCGGGTGCTT
>CAKNYM010018638.1:13674-24875 GCA_932195095.1 Andricus curvator
CTGGGAATCGAACCTCAGAACTTCCGATTGCCGGTCGGGTGCTTTCCCATTAAGCTACTAGAGAGATCGAGAGAAAAAACTTTTTTCAGAAAATACACGCATTATTTTGCCAGGTGGTGAATCAAATTTTTCAAGGAATCTGTATTATCATCAGAGAATGACAGAAATTGTTAACGTCTTTTCAGACTAGATGGAGATATCAATTAAAAATTATTTTAATTAATTTTTTTCTGAAAAAATATCTTCTCCTTTCACTCCGCTGGAAATCGAACCGCAGAATTTCCGATTGCCGGTCGGGTCCTTTCCCATTAAGCTACTAGAGAGATCGAGAGAAGAAACTTTTTTCAGAAAATACACGCATCATTTTGCCAGGTGGTGAATCAAATTTTTCAAGGAACCTGTATTATCATCAGAGAATAACAGAAATTTTGAACGTCTTTTCAGACTAGATGGAGATATGAATCAAAAATTATTTCAATTAATTTCTTTCGGAGCGAAAGGAGAAGATCTTTTTCAGAAAAAAATTAGTTAAAATAATGTTTAATTCATATCTCCATCTAGTCTGAAAAGACGTTAAAAATTTCTGTTATTCTCTTATTATAATACAGATTCCTTGAAAATTTTGATTTACCACCTGGCATTATAATGCGTGTATCTTCTGAAAAAAGATTCTTCTCTCGATCTCTCTAGTAGCTTAATGCGAAAGCACTTGACCGGTAATCGGAAGTTCTGAGGTTCGATTCCCAGCGGAGCGAAAGGAGAAGATCTTTTTTTAGAAAAAAATTATTTAATATAACCAAATAGTTGAACTTTCAAACGAAAGATACGAATTTTCAACCAATTTGTTAAATTTTCAACCAAAAACATTAATTTTTAATCAAAATGTTGCATTTTCAAGCAAATAGTTAAATTTTTAAGTAAAAGAGACGAGTCTTCAACAAAAAACAATTCTTTTTTCAACCAAATAGTTGAATATTCAATCGAGAAAGATGAATTTTTTAAAAGACATTTGAATTTTCAACCAAGAACTTTTCTAACAAAAAAGATGAATTTTCACTCCAAAAGGACGAATTTTCAATTTAAAAAAACTAATTTTCAACAAAACACATTAATTTTCCAAACGAAAAGATTAATTTTTGCCAAAGTAGTTGAATTTTCAACTAAATAATTAAATTTTCAACAAAAAACAGTTGGATTTTCAACCAAATAGTTGAATCTTCAAACCAAAAAGAGGAATTTTTTATAAGACTGTTGAATTTTCAACGAAGAACTTTTCTACCAAAAGAGATGGATTCTCGCAAAAGGACGAATTTTATCTCCAAAATACTAATTTTCAACAAAACACTTGACTTTTCGAACCAAAAAGATGAATTTCTACAAAAAAGATGAATTTTCAATCAAAAAGGACGAATTTTCGATTCAAAAAAATAAATTCTCAACGAAAAATGTAATATTTTGATTTTCGATTAAAATCGATCAATTTTCAGTCAAAAATTAAATACTTAAACTTTTATTCAAGAAAATTTATTTTCAGCAGCAACAAAAAATGAATTTTCAACCAAATAGTTCAATCTTTAATCAATAAAATGAATTATTAACAAAGAAGTTCAACTTTCAACCAAGTATTAGAATTTTCGACCAAAAAAGATTACCTTTTAACGATCAAGTTGAATTATTAACAAAATCATTTTTTCAACCAAATAGTAAAAGTTTTGGTAAAAAATAAATAAATTTTGAACCAACAATATAATAGTAGACTTTTCATTAAAAAAAGAATTTACTTTCAATCAAGAATAGTTGGATTTTCATATTGGGTTCTATTAATTCAATTAGCATTTAACCAAAAAAAGTGAGTCAAAGTAGGCGCCGTGCACCTAAAAAAATGGTTTCGTAGCCTATTAAAGCGCTATTTAAGTCGTTCAAATCTCCCCATCCCATAATTTTCCTCCCTACTTTCCCTAACCACACTTCACCCTTCCCTTCCCCATCCCTTCCCCAACTTCTTCCTCCACTACTTCCCCCTCTCCTCACTTCCACAGCTAACAGTCTCCTTCCCCTACTTCCCTTCCTCAGCCATCACTTCCCCTTTCCCTACTCCCCTTCCTTAATCCTCATTTCCCCTTTCCCTACTTCCCTTCCTTAATGCTCATTTCCCCTTTCCCTACTTCCCTTCCTTAATCCTCATTTCCCCTTTCCCTACTCCCCTTCCTTAATCCTCATTTCCACTCCCCTACTCACCCTCACTACCCATAACAGCCCACCCCTTACTTCCCGCCCACACCTCCAATCATTTAACCTACTTCCCCTCACTTCCACTCTCTCATTTAACCTTACTTACCCTTCCCTTATTTCCCATTATATCTCTTCCCCCACCTCATTTCCTTTAATTTCCCTTACCACCCTGCTTCCTTATCACTCATTTCGCCTACTTCCCCTTTTCCCATTTGCCAATTTCCCCTACCCTTACTTCCCCTCTCATAATTTTACGTACTACTCCTATCATCATTCACCCTTACTTCCCCTTCTTGGGAAAAAGTATGACAGACGGACTTCCGGATTTCAACAACCGGATTTCCGGTTTCCTGAAAAAGATTTCTGATTTTGAACAGGAAATTTTTAAAAAGAAATATAATTCTGAGTTGGGACATAAGAGATTCAGAAAAAGGATTGTTTTTGTAAATATAATTCTTTACGAAATTTAACCGGAAATAACAAAGATTCAAAAGATTTCACAAGTGCTTTGTATATCGCATTACAAAAATTCCAAACATTTAAAACAATTTGAAAAGGTTTTAGAAATTTTTTATATATTACAAACGATTTCAAAAGATTTCAAAAATATTTCAAAAAATTTCAAAAAGATTTCAAAATGTTTCGAAAGATTTTAGAGGACATAAAAAATTTCACAAAGATCTCGCAAAGATTCCAAGGATTTCACCAAGATTTGAAAGAGTTCCCAAAGATTTCAGAAAGATTCAAAATATTTCACAAATGCGTTGTAATCAGATTTCAAAGATTTAAAATAATTCAAACTATTTAAAAAGATTTCACAAAGATTTCCACAGATTTCAAAAGGTTTCAAAACATTCCACAAAGATTCCAAAAAATTTCAGGAAAATTTTCAAATATTTAAAAAGATTTCACAAAGATTTCAAAGATATCACAAAGCTTCAAAAGATTTCACAAATGCGTTGTACATAAGATTTCTTCACATTCCAAACAATTTCAAAACATTTTACAAAGATTCCTCCAAATTTTAGAAAGATTCCAAAGACATCCAGGATTCCAAACGAATTAAAAATACTTCAAAAGGTTTCATGAAAATCGCAAAAGGTTTCAAAAGTTTCATGAAGATTTCACAAAGATTTCAAGGATTTTAAAGATTTTACAAA
Source organism: Andricus curvator (assembly GCA_932195095.1). Lineage (NCBI taxonomy): Eukaryota > Metazoa > Arthropoda > Insecta > Hymenoptera > Cynipidae > Andricus > Andricus curvator. The sequence continues at coordinate 17,067 of CAKNYM010018638.1, forward strand.
GCTACAAAAGATTTGACAAATGAGTTTTACATCAGATTTTGAGGATTTCAAACATTTTAAACGATTTTAAAAGGTTTGAAAAGATTTTTGAAGATTTAAAAATACATATTTTAAAACATTTCACAAAGATTCCAAAAGATTTCACAAAGATTTCAAAAGTTTTCAAAAAAGTTTAGAAGGTTTCACAAAGATTTCAAGGATTTCGCAAAGTATTCAAAGATTTCGAACATTTAAAACGATTTCAAAAGGTTTCAAAAGATTTCACAACGATTTCAAAGACTTCGAAGATTTTAAAAGTTTCGGAAGATTTCAAAACATCTCAAAAAGATTTCAAACCTAATTAGTTAAAATTTGTTAGTTATTTCTATTACTAAAGTATTTAATAAGACCCTTACGGAATTTTCCAGAAAATTCCGTAGTACTAGTCAGTACCAAAATGAAAATTATAATTCCTTACAGCTCGAGTTTTATCTGAGAATTATAATCCTTTTAAAAAAGTCCCTGTCCCAAAAGTGAAAATTCTATAAGTCAAAATTATATTTCTTTACAAAATTCGCTTTTCAAAAGTCAAAATAATAATTTTTCAGAGAAATTCCCTGTCCCATTTTCCCGGAAGAAAATTCCCGGTCATTTCCCGATTTTCCGATCAGACAGACATACTGGTAATACATTCTTTTACATAAAGCCCCCTATTTTCTATTACCATGTCTTATCCGATTATATCTTATCATACCTTACACTAGACCCTTACTTCTCTCTCCTCAACCTATTTCCCCCTCCTCAACCAATTCGATCTCTTCCAAACCCTCCTAATCACTTTCCTCACTTCCCATACTCTCCCACACCTTCCCTCGCCAAATACTTCCCTACCCTCACTATTCATCATAACTCATAACATAAGCCATCCCCACCCCTCCCTAATTCCTCTCCTTATAATACTTGACCACCCCTCCCCTACTTCCCATCTCCTATTTACGCTCCACTCACTTCATTACACGCATACCCTACTTTCCCCATTCTCACATCCTCTTCCATATGTCCCCTCGCTTCACTTGGTTCCTTTCTCCTCACTGTCCATACTGTCCATACACTCGCCCCTATATGCCCTATTTGTCCTCACTTCCCCTTTCCCACTCCCCTTCCCTACGTCCCCTTGCTTCCCTTACTTCTACTCCCCACTCTAACTATTAACTCCCCTACCTCTCCACCCTTCACTTAACCTGATTCTCCTCTCCTCACTTCTTGTACCACCCCTGACTTTTCCTATCTCCTCAACCCTTACCTCCTTACTTCCCCTACAATCACTTCCTCTATCTATCCACTTCCGTTCCTCGCTCTACCCCACACCTCATTTCCTCTGCTCCACCACTCCTGCCCTCATTTCCGATACTTCATCTACCCTACTCCCCCTCATATAATGTCCTCTGCTTCCTTTCGTCTCACTTCCCTACTTCCCCTCCCCTCACTTTCCCTACTTCTCAAACTTTATCTCCCCTAAATCCTCTAATTCCCCACCTCTCACTTCTACCATTTCCCCATCCCACCACTCACCTCCCATGCTTCCTCTCACATAGGTCCCTCACTTCCCCTCTCCTAACTACCCTACATTCCCTACGTTCCCATTCCTCATTTCCCATACTTCCTCGCCACTACATCCCCTACCTCTCCTCACTTCCTCTCACTTCCCCTCTCCGCCTTTCCCCTTGACCGGATAGTTTTACGTAAAATTTTGTAATACCGAAATGAAAATTATTATTCTTCACGGCGCGAGTTCTATCTGAGGTTTATAATCCTTTTAGAAAATTTCATGTTCCAAAAGTCAAAATTGTAATTCTTTGCGAAAATTACCTCTCCAAAAGTCAAAATTATAATTCTTGACGAAATTCGCTGTTCAAAAGTCAAAATTATATTTTTGACAAAAATTCCCTGTCCCAATTGTCAAATATATATTTCTTTACAAAAATTATTTGTCCCAAATTCAATATTATATTTATTTACTGAAATTTTATGTCGCTTCTTAGGATTATAATTCTTTTTCTAAAATCCCCTGATCTCTTCCAAACCCTCCTCATCACTTTCCTCACTTCCCATACTCTCCCCCACCTTCCCTCGCCAAATACTTCCCTACCCTTACTATTCATCATAAGTCATAAGTCATCCCCTACTTTAAAAATTTAAATTTAATTTAAAATTTAATCTTTTTTGGTTAAAAATGCAAGTGTCTGGTTAACAATTAATATGTTTCGATTGAAAATTAACTTTTTTGCTAAAAATTCAATTGTTTTGTAGAAAATTCATATTTTTGGCTTAAAAATTCAACAATTCAGTGGAAAATTCAACTATTTGCTTGAAAATTTATGTATTTTGTTGAAAATTCGTCTTTTTTGATAGAAAATCAATTTTTGTTGTTAAAAATTCATTTTTTTAACTGCAAATTTAACTATTTTGTTAAACATTCAACTCATTGCTTGAAAATTTACTTTTTTGTTGATAATTCAACTGTTTGTAGAAAATTCACCATTTTGACTTGAAGATTAAAAAATTTGGTATTTTAAAAAAAAATCGTTTATGGTTTGTAAAATACAACTGTTGTTTATTTTAAATTAAAACTTGTTTTATGAAGTATCAACTATTACATGTTTCGTTGAAAATTCATCTTTTTAGGTTGAAAATTCAACTCCTAGGTTGAAAGTTGAACTACTTTCTCAAAAGTTTATTTTGTTTCTTAAAGATTCATAATTTTATTCGTAAATTTGTATTTTTAAATTAAAAAGTAATTTTTTTAACTGAAAATTCAATTTTATTGTAGAAAATTCGTTTTTTTTTTCATTCAAAAATAATTCTCTTAAATGAAAATTTAACCATTACATTGTTTGGTTAAAATTGATCTTTTTAGTATAAAAATGCAATTATTTAGTTAAAAATTTTTGAAATGAAACAAATATAAACTAATAATTATTCAAATAAAATTTGGACTAACATCACATTCATTGTTCAAACTATTTAGTTGAAAATGTATGGGATTTTTTGGAAAATTGGTCTTTTCAATAGCAAATAAATCTTTATGGTTGAAAATTCAACTATTTGGTTACAAATTTATGTATTTTGTTGAAAATTCGTCTTTTCTGGTAGAAAATCAATCTTCTTGGTTGAAAATTCAACTATTTGATTAAAAACGTAAGTATTCTGTTAGGAATTCATCTTCTTAAAAGAAGCTATTATTTAATGAATATACGCCACATCGGGCTACCCTCTGTTAATTCAAAGTTAGTTTAAAAATTAGAATTATTTAAATTCAAAATTACTCCCTGTCTTAATTAGTGAATATTTAACTAATTTCCATTTCAGTGACCAACCTAAACTTAATAAGTTAAATTTAACTTCTCATATGTAAAGAATATAAGAAACGAGAAAAAAATAAAAAAAGCTTAAATTCATTTGAACAAAATGTCTAAAAAAGTATGTTTACAGACAAATTAAATTAGTTAATAAATATACAATTATCAAGTTAGTATTAAATATTGTAGGTATTTTTTTAATTTGTTTAGAGTTTATACTTATTTAGATTTGAATTTGCCGCTCTAATCTCGAATGTATTCGAGTAGTCTTCCGTTCGATTATTTGGCAACGAACGGACGAAAGGAAGACAACTTTGCAAAAGTGATGAACAGTAAACAGATAAACCGGTAAAGTCATGTGGATAAATCGCTTTCAATAATTCTCAATTGACCTCGTTAATCATTTACGCAAATTTTTCAGACCGGGGTGAGGTGTTCATATCAAACTAGAATTATCCAGCTCTCTAAGATTTCCGACAGTGAACTTGGAGAAAGCGTCGATAACTTTTTGGCATTATAACCTCACTTTTTTATTCTTTGCTCCACGTGCCAAAAAACTTTTCAATCAAATTGTCGAATTTTCAAACAAAAAAGATTAAAGTTCAATCAAATATTAGAATTTTCAAGAAGAGAAACAAATTTTTTAGAAAGCAGATGATTCATGATCAAAAAAGTTTATTTACATCCAAAAAAGCTAACTTTTCTACAATGAAAGCTGATTTTTCAACAAAAGCGTAAAGTTTTTGAGCTGAAAAGTCTAACATTATAGAAAACAGTGACTTTGAAATAAATAAATTAATTAATTTTTAACAGAAAAGATCATTTTCAATAAAAAAGATAAATTTTTAACAAGTTAGTTGTATTATCAACAAGAATATGACTTTTCAACAAAATATATAAATTTTTAACAAGATAGTTGAATTATAATTCATAATTGGTTGATAATTATCAACCAAAAAGTTGAACTTTCAACAAACAAGAATAATTTTCTTCCCAGAAAGACGACTTTTTAACAAAAAATATGATTTTTCTACCAAATCGTTGAATTTTCAACCAATAAGATAAATTTTCAACAAACAAGATTAATTTTTTACCCAAAAAGAGGACTTTACATTTTCAGATAAAAACTCTAATAAAAAAATACTTTGAGCAAAAATAACAATTTTCAACAAAATTCTTACATTTTTAACCAAAAAGAATAAATTTTTGACCAAGAAGATTAATGTACTATCAAAAAAGATGAATTTTCAACTAAATACATGAATCTAACGACAAGTTTCAGAATGTTTTTCAAAATATTTATATAATGTTTAATATTCTCAATTATTTGTTTACTTCTTTATTAAATGAATTATATTCTAATAATATTCTTACAAATAAAAATTAGAAGGGGCCTGTTCAGGGCCAGATCGGGCCTTCCTTATGGATACCGCAGCCAGGCCCTGATTTGATTAGGCGTTTCATTTCGAGTCTAGCCCTGACTGGGATACCCGATTGGGGCCAGATCTGGCCCCGACCAGGGCCACTCTGAAATTTCTGCACGGGTCGTAAAGAAAAACGAGTATTATTTTTTTCCGAAATAAATACTTCAAAAAAATAGCCATATTTTTCGACACCAGGAAAAAATTTCCTAATTTTCTAAACTCTCTTCTGGAAGCTTAATCTTATTATTTATTCGAAATATAATACAGCAGCTTTTTTTTTAATTAACTTTTTTTTCAATAATTTATCTTTTTTTTAGCCGAGCCTATTATTTAGCTCCCAATTGGTACTCACATAACAAATCTATTGGAAAATTTTTGCGATCTATTTTGTACTGATTTATATGCTTAATCTCCTATCGGTAAAAACATTCTCTAATCCGAGCGGATCACTTCACGAGCGTTTAAACAGATTTATATTCGCATTATTCGATAAACGTAATACTTCATATTTGCACAGATACTCGAAAGTGGATCTGCAGCAAAAATATCGGCACGGAAAGAGTTAGAAAAATAGTGAATTTTTTGTGCAAGGAAGTCAATATTTTTCCTCACAGTGCACAAAGAAAGGCTGGCTGAGCTTTCTTCGTGATTGCCATCGAGCATTTTCAATTCTGATTCAATTCCGCGAAATGCGAATTTAATAATTCTTCGACTTTCATGTAAAGGGAGACTCAGAGCTTCTTTGATGTCGAAGAATTTAAATGAGATAATAAAAAGCATATTTCTAAGAAAAAACTCTAAGATGTAATTATTCTATAAGGCTTATCAGAACCTTTTATAATGAAGATGTTAAGATCCTCAATATTTCTTAATAAAATTGGTATCAAAATACCGCTTATGAAACCAAAGAAAAAGCAGAATTCTGCGTTTAAATTCAATTTTGAACGGAGTAAAGTACATGATTATAAAAATTATATTTTAATGTAATTTGAAAGCTTTCAAAATATAAAGATTAACCGGCTTCGCAGCCCAAAATCCTTTCAAAACGAAATGTAATGAAAAAGAGATGAATTTTCAACCCACAGCCAAATTTTTAACAAAAGAGTTGAGTTTGCAGGTCAAAAAGTCGCTTTTTTAGAAAACATTTGACTTTTAATCCCGAAAAGTAGAATTTTCAACAACAAAAAATATTCAACCAAGAAAGATGCATTTTCAATTAAATACTTGAATTTTCGAACCAAAAAAAAATTATTTTCAAGTAATCAGTTGCATTTATAGCCAAAGAGTTGAACTTTAAAGCAAAAGAAACGAATTCGTAAGAAAAAAGTTGAATTTTTAATCAAATTGATAAATTTTCTAGCCAACAAGACGAATTTTCTTCAGTTCAGTTCAATATTCAATCACACAGTATGAATTCTCAACATAAAAGTTAATTTTCAACAACACAGTTTAAATTTCCATAAAAGTTTTAAATTTTCAAGCCAGAAAGAAGAATTTTCTAAAAAAAAGTTGAATCATCAACCCAAAAAGTTGAATTTTCAACCGAAAAGTTCATTTTCAGATAAGAAAGATGAATTTTGAAACAAGAAAGATGACTTTTCTACCGTAAAAGATGAATTCTCAACCACAAATAATAATTTTCTACCAAAAGATGAATTTTCAAAGAATTAGTTGAATTTCAAACCAAAAAGCGTAAGATTTCAACGAAAAGTGGAACAGTAAATTCAGAATACAGATATCAATGATTTTCCAAAGATTTCACAAATTTCACAAATATGTATTACCAAATATTTCCAAAAATTGCAGGAAGATTTTAAGAAGATTTCAATGATTTCCTCAACATTTCAATGATTTGCCAAAGATTAGAAAAATTTTACAAATATTTCGCAAAGATTTTGGATAGATTTAAAATATTTCGCAAAGATTTCAATTATTTCACAAAAATCTCAGATAGATTTTAAAGAGTGCACCAAGATTTTAATGATTTCACAAAAATTTCAATAATTTCCCAAATATTACCAAATATTTTTAAAATATTTAAAATCATCGCAAAGATTTTAATGATTTCCCAAAGATTAAAAAAATTTCACAAATATTTTGCAAAGATGTTGGATATATTTAAAAGATTTCAATGATTTCAATGATCAAAAATATTTCCAAAGATTTCAGAAAAAGTTCACAAAGATTTGAATGATTTCCCAAAGATTTCACAAAGATTTCAGACATTTCGCAAAGATTTCAGATAGATTTCAAAGATTGCACGAAGATTTGAATGATTTCCTAAAGATTTTAAATATGTAGCAAATATTTCGGATAGATTTTCAAAGATTTCAAAAAAAATTTACGAGGATTTCAATGGTTTTCCCAAGATTTCAAGGATTTCCCAAAGATTAAAAAAAATTCACAAATATTTCGCAAAGATTTTGGATAGATTGAAAATATTTCACAAATAGTTTAATTATTTCACAAAGATTTCCGATAGATTTCAAAGAGTGCACCAAGATTTCAATGATTTCACAAAAATTTCAATAATTTCCCAAATATTACCAAATATTTTTAAAATATTTAAAATCATCGCAAAGATTTCAATGATTTCCCAAAGATTAAAAAAATTTCACAAATATTTTGCAAAGATGTTGGACAGATTTAAAAGATTTCAATGATTTCCCAAAGATTTCACAAAGATTTCATTTATTTCACAAATATTATCAGATATTTCGAAAATATTAAAAATATAACCAAAGATTTCAGAAAAAGTCCACAAAGATTTGAATGATTTCCCAGAGATTTAAAAGATTTCAGACATTTCGCAAAGATTTCAGATAGATTTCAATGATTGCACGAAAATTTGAATGATTTCCTAAGGATTTTAAATATGTAGCAAAGATTTCGGATAGATTTAAAAGATTTCACAAATACTTCAATGACTTCCCAAAGATTTCAATAATGTAACAAATGTTATGAAATTTCTTTAAATATTTTAAATATTTCGCAAAGATCTTCAAAGATTTCAAACAAAATTTACGAATATTTCAATGGTTTCCCCA